>JAMLFT010001825.1:0-28517 GCA_026544285.1 Pachyrhizus erosus
AATGAAAATATTATTTTATACTACAAAATATAGATTTATTTTATATTGTATATATTTCATATATATATGTATATATATGTGTGTGATTTAATGCTTTAATAATTTATTTTTACTTTTTTTTTATTAAAATATGTTAAAAAAATTATAACTGAAAAGTATCTTAAAATAGATTCAGGTTTGTATTCTTCATGTAATACAACTAGCTATAGTTTATCACCTTAAGGAGAACTATCTGACTGCTAAAATGCTTAGTTGCATGAAAAATAATCTAAAATTGTCTATAATAAAGTGTTATGAGATATGTTTTTGTAGTTTCACGTGTTGAAAGCTCAAGTAGACTCAACTATAATATTTTTTAATTACAAAACCATAAAAATAAAATTAACTATATGCCTTATTAGTTTTGATTTTTAGCTCCAAACATCAATCAAAACTATTGTGTTTGATCACTTTTGTGATATTTTTTTAGCTTAGTTCGTAATTTTGTGAAATTTAGTTAATATTATGCGAATTTTCGTTGAAACAATACTCAATTTATAATTTGCTACTTGTACGGTTTGGTATGATTACTAATAATCAAACATAAAACACTTTATACTATGAATGTATAACCTATTTTTTCATTGAGCATGTAATAGTTGTGAGAGTCTAATCATGTCTGTATAATAAAATTAACATTTCTTCATCTACCTTGTTGAGAAAATTAATCTAACTTATTGTAAGACCTATTATCAACTATTTTTTTAAACTTAATATGTCCAAAATTCTAGTCATTGTTTGTCTTTTATACCTTCATTAAAGATTATGACCATTATTGTTGGTTACTTCCAACTAGCCAATGCAACAAGTAATTTTGTTAATCACAATTTTGAATCAAATATCTATTTAATTAATTTTATCTCTACTATCAAAAAGAGATATATGTACAAAACCAACTCAATGCTTTAACCATAAGTTTCAACATGAATCTTAGTTTGTCTTTTGGTTTGTTGATTCAATACAACCAATAAATCAATATGTAACTAAAATTAGGGGGGTGAGAACCTTTTTTTCAATAAAGTAATTTATATAGGTTTAAATATGTTTTTGATTCTTAATAATTTTTTTAATTTTATATTTGGTTCCTAAATATTTTTACTTATTTTTTGGGTCCTTATTAAAACATTAGCTTTCTCAACTTAAGATGCACCATCTTATAAAAAACATATAGGTGATTGTGATAAAAAAAATTAATGAACAAAAAAATTTAATAATATTTTAATGACCACTTAAGAAAGCCAACAACTTATGTGTATGTGAAATGTTGTTGTAAGCCCATACTAAAAGTCCACTTAATTCCTTTAAATAAAAAAAATATCTTAAAAAAAAGTTAAAAAGGTGAATTAGCTATGTGAATGTGACGCAATTGTGGAAAAGGCAAAGCATACGCAAGAAGCAATCCTTCATTCGTTCAAAGTTTGAATTGTTCCACTTTCGCACTTTTGTAGTGTTTGTGAAAAGAAAATATTTCTTCACATTCATAACACTTCATCTCCTCAAATCACTATGCCTCACATATTTACATTTCCTCTTGGCTCTTGCAGTTTGTTCATCTCTTTTTCTATAGATTGTAATTTTTTTCTTATCAGTCTTTTTTTTTTTTTTAATTTTAAAAGTTAATATCTTTAAGTTTTAAATGTTATGTTCATTGTTTAATTTGGTTCACCCTCCATGAGTGATGATAGCTAAGTGTGTTTTATTGTTATATTACCATCTCATTAAAGTCTATGTTTTGCTAGACATGTAAAGACATTTGAAAAATTGCATTGTTGAGGACTTAAGATATGTGAAAAATGTGTTCTTGTTTATTAATTTTTAAGACTTCTTTAATTAAAAAAAACTATTAAATTGAAGGTCTTGTTAGATTCCTATAACTTTGGTAGTTTGATTCTTTATTTTGGCATAACAATTAATTAGGCATATAGTAATTTAATTTTTTTATAGCATGAACTCTAGTTTATCTTTTACATCATTGGATGATTAATTATATATCAGTTCAATTATTATTGAAATTTATTTTCTTACCATGCTTATTAATTTTTATACTATAAGTTGTATAATAAATTTCATAGTAATTAGAGACTAATATTTTTAACAGGTATAATGATAAAACATAAAAGCATATGTTCATTTTTTAAAAAGGGATGCAGCTAATGGAGATGAAAATAACACAAATTTAACATCTTCACATGTTCAAAGATATGATGCTAATGATCCAATTATTCAATTAAATGAGTTCTTTTTCAAGATTTAAAGAGTTATAACTCATGAAATTAACATTAATTCTAGGGAATATGATGAGGAAATCCTTAAATATATGAATATTCAATGAATAAAAAATATAAAATTGGAAGATTTTATCTAAATGGGGTCTATACCAAATACGACTTCAAAATTATCCTTTTTCTTAAGAGAAGTATCTGTGAAGAAATTGGAGGTTCTAAATTTTGTATATTTATTGATGAAACACGTGATAAATAAAAAAAGAGAGAACAGATGACTATTATTTTAAGGTTTATAGATAAAATTGATCATATAAAAGAATAATTTTTTGATCTTGTACATGTTAAGGATACTATGATTGTCACTCTTAAAAAAGACTTATGTTAAGGATATTATTTTGGTGTGCCACGTGTGATTTTGAGTTGCTTAAAATTAAAGAGAGTTGTTTATATAAACAACTATTTCTTATAAGTTGTTTAATATTTATGTTAGATATAGAAGAGAAAATATGGAATCTTGAAGAGAGAAAGAGAAAGAATATATATATTAGTCACACAACCTGTTAATAGGAACTCTTTTTCTAGAAAAAATTTATTGAGGTGCTTAAAATTAAAGTAACATAAAGTAGGTTGTTTATATGAAGAGTATTGGAGATGCTCTTAAGTGTTTTCATGTAAGAATGTTATATTACATTATAAAAGATGTTTAGTGATAACATTGAATAGAGTCATATCAATGTTTTTTAGGAGGACAAAAAAATAAAAGGTTTGGATATTATATGCATCATAAATAAATAAATAAATAAGTATAAACACTAAAATTGAAATTGTAAGGACAAAAAAGTATTCAAAACTAGAAAAAAAATTAGATAAAAATAATAATGAAAATGGGTTAAGTTAGACTTAAAATAAGATTTGAATTTCACCTATTTCTCAAATTTAAGATCTAAATGTGATTTATTTACTAGATATAGGTTTTTTTGATACCCTTCTTTTTTTAAAAAAAAAATAAGATTGAGACTTAACCTAGTGTTTTTTTTTAAAAAAAATTGTTAAAAGTTTATTTGAAAACTTACTTCATAATAAAGTCTTTTAAATATGTTAAAAAACCATTTTCTATATGAATTAATGAGTCTAAATTTATATATAAGTCAATGGATTTAAACATTTAAAAAGATCACTTATATCTAGCTTTAAATGACAATGATTGAATAATAAATACTTGGTTAGGTACAAATTTTTAGAGTTCTCTTCTCTTTAAAATTAATATAACCATAGTTTTAAAAAATAAAAGTTAAAATATTTCTTTTTAACAAAATAAAAGTCACAAATATGAACTTTTGTGATAGTTAATTGAAGAAATTTCTCTTTCTAAAAAAATAAACTAAAAATTACTTGTGGCAAAAATACTGAGTTCGAAGACAAATTCTCACATCACTCGTCCTAGAAATAGGATTTTTCTTATATCCCACCTTGAAGATTCAATGACATAATCCTTTATCACCATTTCTTACTTAGCAATTATTAATTTTTCTATGTTTTGCTAAATTTATTGTAGATAGGATTAGATAAACTTTGTGGAATTGTTTTTGTATAAATCTTCTAATTTAATATATTTCCTTGTTATTGAAGTCATTTTCATTTTATTTTTAATATTTTCTCCCAACTAAGATTTGTTCATAATTATGTGAGTGTAAGAAAGATAAGGAATCATATGTTTATACTCTAATTTATGTTAGAATCATTATATACCTGTAATGGTACTTGATAAGTGCCAATATTTAGTACAATTACATGAGAAAATTGGTGTTTTTTGTGCTTAATTGTTGTTAAAATTAGTAACTACTCCCTAATTTGAGAATTTTTTAAATCCAAACATATGTTTTGAGTCTAGAAACAAATGAAGACATTTAATCCCAATGTTATATGAATTTCAGGTACCTAAGGAGCGAGTAAGAAAAAAAAATTGAAGATGCATGGATAGAAGAGCAAGAAGACAGACAAAAAGAAAACTGTGATGTTGAAAAGCTCAAGCAGAACTTGCCTAAGCGAAATCAGATCTCCCTTAAGCTAGAATTTTCCAGAGACAGTAAAAGTTATAGTGGGTATCTCACTCAAGATAGAATATCTTGCTTAAGAGAGAATGATCCTGAGAGTGTTTATTTGTTAGTAGAGAATCTCGCTTAAGCTAGACACAACTCGGTTGAGCGAGATAACCTTGTTTCAAATTTATGTACATGGATCGCTTAAGCAAAACTATCTCGCTTAAGCAAAAATTCATTAACATAGTTGCGAAGAGAGTTTAAAAAGGAAAGAAAAGACAAGACCGGGGGGTGGGTTTTGCGAAGAAAAATCTATCTTGCAACAGTAAGGGCTATCATGAGTGGCTAACTTTTTCCTTTGGGATTGAATGTAATCTACCCGAACTCAAATGTAATTTGGTGATAGTTATGTATAATTCTCTTTCTCTACTTATTCTTGGTATTTTCGTTTTCCGCTTACTGTTGGATTCTATGTAATCAATAGACTCTTGAATTTTATTCTTAAATTTAACTAGAAAGTATGTGTAATAATAAGATCTAAACGAAAATACTTGATATATTATAATGCTAGGAATAGATTTCAACATATCGATTACTTAATAACATCTGAACTTAAAGCTGGTTAGTTTACTAGACAACTGAGGGATTAATGTTTAGAAAATTTTCTTAAGAATTTCATGCTTGAGGAATCAGTGTGAATGATTTAAGATATGGTATCAAGAATCAGTATTGTGAGTATTGTATGTAATTAGAAATACAAAATACAGAAGAGTAAGATAGAGTATGTTCAATCCCAATCCCCATAACTAAAATTTTAAACCAAGTTCCTGTTCTATCACATACTTGTGGGTGAAAAGTTATTTTGATAACCTCACTCTAATATGAACCAAATCATCATTCATTTTAAGTACTCAGTGAGTGTTACAATAGAATATTTTTAATTGAAATTGTTCCTTGTGGGCACGACATCCGTACTTTGAGAAGTACTATACTATAATTGATTTGGTGCCCTTGCTGAAGGAAAAGAAACAACAAGTTTTTGGCGCCATTGCCGGGGAACAGATTTTTTGTAAAAAAAAATTTGGAGTATAACTCATTGAGTATTGTGGATATTTTGTTTTATTTTATTTTGTTTCTTTGGTGACTTAAATGATGATTATTTTATCCTGTGCTAAACCTTGCTTGAGTTGTCTTTGATTTATGTTTTTAAGAGGACATGTATCTAAAGATCAATTGGAATTTGATTCTGAAATTGAGAGGACAACTCGGAAGAATCGTAAAGAGAAGAAAAAGCAAGAGCAAGTAGAAGGAGAATCTTCCAACAATCACATCACGCAGAGTCGAGAAAGTCAACAAGAGAAGAACATGGCCGATAAAAGACAAAATTCACCTAGGAGAACACTGGAAGACTATGCCATGCAGCAAGGACCAAGACATTTTTCCAGCATAGTGATACCTTCTACCATCAAATCTTTGGAGATGAAGCCAACTTTTATTAGTTTAATCAGCACCCATCAATTCACGGGAATGGATCATGAAAATCCATACACTCATTTGTCCATATGTTATGAATTAGTAGGAACTATGGGTTTCAAAGAAGGGATGTTGAATCAGTTTATTTGCATTTTTTTCCTTTTTCTTTGACAGGAAAAGCAAAAGAATGGCTCAAATCACACACAAATCAAAGTTTGACCAATTGGAGTGATGTAAAGGAAAGGTTCCTACACAAATTTTTCCCACTATTCTGTTACATTAAGGCAAAATCTAACATTTCTACATTTAGACAAGGGCAAGATGAACCCTTTTGTGAAGCCTGAAAAAGGTTCAAAGTAATGCTTAGGAGATGTCTTAACCATGGTTTTGAAGATATTGTCCAACTAAACATTTTTTACAATGGTCTGAGGCCTAGTACTAAGATGATATTGGATGCAGCAGCAGGAGGGACAATGATGGTTGTTGATGCAGAGCAGGCTACAAGAATTATTGATGCTTTAGCCTCAACAGATTATCAAGCTCAACATGATAGACAAACTATTCAAAGGAAAGGAATGCTTGATCTCAATACTACAAATGCAATTTTAGCTCAAAACAAAATTCTGACACAACAGATTGAAACATTAACTAAGCAAATGTCTAAATTGCCTCAACAATTACATGTTGTGCATTCCTCCCAAAGTCAGACTCCGGCTATGAGATGTGATTTCTGTGGGGGTGATCATCCAAATGGTCGCTGCTCTTATCGAAATAATCCACCAGATGAGGAAGTTCGTTACATGAGTAATCAAGGAAGGCAAGGTGGCTTCTCATCTAACTATCCAAATAATATGATTCAAGGGTGGAGGAATAATCCAACTCAAGGCTATGGGTGGAAACAAGATGTTGGACCATCTAACAGACAAACACCATATCAACAGCAACTGCATTATCCTTCCATTGATGATAGGACAACTAAATTTGAGGATACCTTTGAAAAATTCATGTAAGCTTCTTTGTCCAAACAGAAAAATACTGAAGCTTCAATAAGAAATCTAGAAACACAAGTGGGACAGTTAGCTAAATAGTAGACAGATCAACAAGGGGGTTAATTTTTAGCCAACACCCAAACTAACCCCAAGGAGCATTACAAGTCAATCACCACTAGGAGCGATAAAGTGGTGGGTGAAGGGAGTGGAGATCAGTTAGCAACTAATGAGGATATAATTAAAGAAAAAAAGAATGAAAAAAAATGGAGCATGAAAGGGAGGAGGAAAAAAATAAAGAGAAAGTTGTACATACTGATGATAAGAAGAAGAAAAGTGACCAAAATCAAGTGAGGGGTCCTCCTATAGGGAATTTACCTTATCCACATACCCCATCAAGAAAAGACAAAGAACGAAAATTTGCAAGATTTTTGGATATTCTTAAAAGTCTACAAATCAACATTCCATTCACTGAAGCGTTGGAACAAATGTCAATTTATGCAAAGTTCATGAAGGAATTACTAACTAAGAAAAGGAAGTTCAATGAGCAAGAAACAATTGAACTAGAGGCTGGATGCAGTGCTATAATTCAAAATTCCTTGCCACAAAAATCTAGAGATCTAGGGAGTTTCACTTTGCATGTTACCATAGGCAATCTCACAGTTGGAAAGACATTATTGGATCTTGGAACTAGTATCAATCTTATGTATTTATCCATGCTAAAGAAAATTGGAGATGTAGAAGTGAGACCCACAAAAATGACTTTGCAGTTAGCTGACAGATCTATCAAATATCCACATGGAGTAGTTGAAGATCTCTTGGTGAAGGTGGATAAATTTTTATTTCCAATTGATTTTGTCGTTGTAGACATAGAGGAGGATGTTGAGGTCCCTTTAATCCTTGGGAGACCATTTATGAAGACGGCTAAAGTCATAATTGATGTTGATAAAGGTGAACTAAAAGTTTGTGTGCAGAATGAGGAGGTAAGTTTCAATGTTTTTGAAGCCATGAAGCATCTAGGCAACAAAAAGAGTGCTTTAGACTGGATGTCATTGATGAAATATGTTGGGAAACACAAAGAAAATTCTCTACTGCAGAGCCATGGATGAAAGTTGTTGTTGATAACATGGAAGATATTGATGAGTGGGAAGAAATAAAAGTAAAAGACTGCTTGAGAAATTTAGACAATGCTAAGGAAGGGTCACAAAATGTTACTCAAAGGTAGGAATTGATTAAAGAAGAGACTTTCCCACCTCAAAAACTAGAGCTAAAGCAGCTACCACCTCATCTTAAATATGTTTTCCTTGTAGAGAACGGTGAAAAACCAGTAATCCTCAACAATTATTTGATAGCAGATGAAGAAGAAAAAGTAGTACAAGTGTTGAAAGCCAATGAAGGAGCCATAAGGTGGACTTTAACTGAATTGAATGTTATAAGTCCATCCTACTACATGCACAAAATTCATATGGAGCAAGACTTCAAGTCTATGGCTTAACCTCAAAGGAGTTTGAATCCAACTATGAAAAAGGTTGTGAAGAAAGAAGTTCAAAATCTTTTAGAGGCAAGGATGATTTATCCTATTTCAGACTATGCTTGGGTCAGTCCTGTACAGGTGGTTCCTAAGAAAGGTGACATGACTGTTATTCACAATGAAAAGAATGAGTTGATATCTACAAGAACGATTACAGGTTGGAGGATGTGCATTGATTATAGAAAACTGAAACAAGCCACAAGGAAAGATCACTTTCCGTTGCCTTTTATGGATCAGATGCTGGAAAGGTTGGCAAGAAAAACATATTACTATTTTTTGGATGGTTATTCAGGCTATAACCAAATTGTAGTAGATCTAGAAGATAAGGAGAAGACTGCTTTTACTTGCCCTTTTGGTGTTTTCACTTACAGAAAAATGTCATTTGGGTTATGTAATATTCCAGCTACTTTCTAGAGATGTATGTTTGCTATTTTTATAGACTTAATAAAAAAATGCATTGAAGTGTTCATGGATGATTTCTTAGTGTTCGGACCTACCTTCAACTCTTGTTTGGAGAATTTAGACACTTTCTTGAGGCAGTGTGTGGAGACAAATCTTGTACTCAATTGAGAGAACTGTCACTTCATGGTGACTGAAGGCATTGTTTTAGGCCACAATATATCTTGCAAAGGATTTGAAGTGGACAAAGCAAAAGTGGAGATCATTGAAAACATACCTCCCCCGATCAACATCAAAGGGATTAGAAGCTTTCTTGGAAATGTTAGCTTTTATAGAAAATTCATCAAGGATTTCTCAAAATTTGCAAAGCCATTGTGCAACTTGCTCAATAAGGATACCCCACTTAAGTTTGATGAAGATTGTCTGATTGCTTTTGAAAAATAAAAGAAAAATTCATTTCTACACCCATAACTACTGCTCCGAACTGGCAGTATAATTTTCAATTGATGTGTGATGCAAGTGACTATGCAGTATGAGTAGTGTTAGGACAAAGGAAAGGAAAAAATTTTCATGTGATACACTATGCAAGTAAAATCCTAACCGAAACTCAAAGAAATTATACCATTACTGAAAAGTTGCTTGCTATAGTGTATGCACTTGAGAAATTTTGATCTTATTTGATTGGGTCCAAAGTAATTGTTTTCAATGACCACACTGCAATTAAATATTTGTTAACTAAATCAGATTTTAAGCCAAGGCTAATAAGATGGATATTGTTGTTGTAGGAGTTTGATTTAGAAATAAAAGACAAGAAAGGCTGTGAAAATAAAGTGGCAGACCATTTGTCTAGGCTTGCAAATGATGAGGTGATTGTAAATGAATTAGAGGTGTTGGATGAGTTCCCAGACGAAAAACTTCTAGCAATTCAAGAGAGGTCATGGTTTGCAGATATGACCAATTTTAAAGTTGTTGGGGTTATACCTGAAGATCTTCAATGGCATCAAAAGAAAAAATTGTTCAAGGATGCAAATCATTATGTGTGGGATCTTTTCAAAATTGGTGTAGATAACTTACTGCGGCGATGTGTTACAAGGGAGGAGGCCAAAAATATTCTCTAGCACTATCATAATTCACCATATGGAGGTCATTTCAATGGAGAAAGGACTACTGCTAAAGTTCTTCAATCTAGATTTTATTGGCCTACACTGTTTAAGGATGCACATGCATATAGTCGAAATTGTGACAACTGCCAAAGAACTAGAAGTATTTCTAGAAGACATGAAATGCAATTGCAAAATATTTAAGAGGTTAAAGTCTTTGATTGTTGGGGAATTGATTTCATAGGACCACTGCCATCTTCTTTCTCCAATGAATTTTTTTATTGGTAGTTGAGTATGTGTCTAGATGGGTGGAAGCAATCCCAGTTCAAAAGGTTGATGCTAAAACATTGATAAGATTACTTAAGGGAAACATTTTTTACAGATTTGGTACTCCCAGAGTCCTAATTAGTGATGGAGGTTCCCATTTTTGTAATGTTCAGCTTCAGAAGGTTCTAGGACATTATGGGGTTCGACATAAAGTAACAACAACCTACCATCCTCAGACCAATGGGCAAGCGGAGGTCTCTAACAGAGAAATTAAGAGAATTTTAGAGAAAACAGTTGCCTCGTCTAGGAGAGATTGGTCGAGAAAGCTAGATGAAGCTTTATGAGCTTATCGAACTGCATACAAAACTCCTACATCTCACTCTCCATTTCAACTGATCTATGGTAAGGCATGCCACCTTCTGGTGGAATTAGAACACAAAGCATATTGGGCATTGAAGTTTTTAAATTTTGATCTCAAGGCCTCTAGAGCCAAACGAAAAATGCAACTCCATGAACTAGAAGAAATGAGGCTCAATGCTTACTAATCATCTAAAGTTTAAAAGGAACGTGTTAAGGCTTATCATGACAGGAAAATTTTGAAGAGAAATTTTGAACTAGGTCAATCTATATTGTTATTCAATTCCAAGTTGAGGCTTTTCCTTGGAAAACTAAAATCAAAATGGTCAGGCCCATTTTTAGTAAAACAAGTCAAGCCATATGGAACAATGGAATTGGAGGACCCTGAATCACATAGAAGTTGGGTGGTCAATGGACAACGACTGAAGCATTATTTTGGTGGTGAGATGGAAAGGCTCATCACGGTGATTCAATTGAATGATCCTTGATTGACACATGCGTCAAGCTAAGTGAAGTTAAACAAGCGCTTCCTGGGAGGCAACCCAACGGGTTACTATGCAATTTTGTTTCAGTTTAATTATTGTTGTGTGAACTAGAAATATATCTATTGTCTGTAGATATCTTATGGACCATGTTGCACATTTAATCATTACATAACTCATGAGAATGCACATCTTTGCATTTAGAAGTGAGAGTTTGGCATTCAGCAAATGTTTGGGCTTGACAAGCATATTGTCTTAAGGATAATTTTTGCTCAAGCCAGAAATTTTCGCCTGAGCAAGATATGCAAAAGAAAACATATAATCTATCTCTGCAACTCTCGCTTGAGCGAGATTATTTTTCGCTTGAGCGAAAATACCTACAACTCTTGAGTGCCCTCGGGTCAGATTTTGCTTGAGCAAGATTATCTTTTGCTTGAGCAAGATTATCTTTTGCTTGAGCGAAAATACCTACGACTTTTGAGTGGCCTCAGGTCAGAATTCGCTTGAGCGAGATCATTTTTGCCTAAGCAAAAACACCTACAACTCTTGAGTGGCCTTAGGTCGCTTTTCGCTTGAGGGAGTTCAAATTTTGCTTGGGCGAGATATGCAGAAACGAAAAGACAAGGCTCTATGCAATTTTTGCTTGAGCTAGAATGTTCTCGCATGGGCGAAAACCCACTTAAAAAATAGAACGTCGTTGTCTCGCTTGAGCGTAAGTGACTCGCTTAAGCGAGACATCAATTGAATTGTTTTAAAAAAGGCGCGAACAGACAAAATGTCATTTTCCCTTCTCATGTTAAACTAAATCTCTATCTCGCTTTAGCGTGAGTACCTCGCTTGTTGTTGCATCAATCTCCCTTACTCACTTTGTTACTCATTTCTGCTTTTCACATTGTAAGATCACGCCTTGTCATTGTTAAGGTACGTGCCTCTTGTTGGAGTTTCCCCAATCATTCCTAGTATTGTCAAAAATTTCAAGATTTTATTTCGTTTATGTGAAAAGTTAAGTTGACCCTAGGTTCGTGAGTTGAGTGAGGAGTGAGTTAATCTGTTAAGTCTTATATGTGCTTATTGCTCAGCATTGGGTGTTATGACAGTAAGGTTTGCGCAAAATCATCTACATTCATATGAAGTAGTTCTCCATGTAGCTCACTAAGTGTTTGTCAAAATGCACAACATATAAATATACTCATTCATCACTCACTCTATTCGAAAAACGAAATGCACATGATTATAATGGGATACTGAATATTTAACTAAGTTTTTTACAGTTTACTAACTCCCATTGCCAACTCTAACAATCTTCTGATGTTTATTTTTGCAGTCGAATATGGGTTGCACCAAATCTATTGTTGGGCTTAATCTTACCCGCTTTAATAAAGGTAAAAGAGCTAGAGTTGTATCACCATCATCTGACCCTCCCTCTAGAGATCCTGCACGCAATAGAGAAAAACAAGACAGATAAACCAAATCAAGAATTGGTCCTTTATTTCAGAATGCAAAGTGTATCGTATGCCTAAAGAATGTGACCTTTTCTTGAATGGCCTGCAGAGAAGGAACTGGATAAAATTGGTGGACCCACTACCCAAATATGATCCAGAGATTGTCTTGGAATTTTATGCAAATGCTTGCACATAAGGTTTCAATGAGAAGCGCTCAAAGGTACGAGGTACATGGATTCCCTATGACAGAGATTCTATCAATAAATTTTTGGGCAATCCATTACAGTTGCCAAAAGGTAATTAGTGCACGTATCAGAGGCTGAGATCTGAAAGTCATAGGTTTAATGACACAGAGCTTTCCTGAGAACTCTGCATTCCCAATCGGTCCTATCAAGTGGGACATACAACAATCCATTGAGGATCCAGCGCAAAGACATGAAAACTCTCACATAGGTCTGGATGACTTTCTTCCTAGCCAACATAGTGACCATTGGTCATGTCTCCTACTTGAACGTACCTAGATGTCATATGCTATTTTGCATCCTAAAAGCGAAGTACTCGATTGATGTGACAAAAATAATCTCTGATGAAATTTACAAATTTACCAGGTTTGAAGTAAACAAGAAAAATGAGAAGGCTAAGGGGTCGTTGGGATTTCCTGCACTTATCACTGCTTTATGCAAGGCTCACGGGGTAGAGGTTAACCCTATGACAAAAATTCGACCAACCATTGACAAAAGGTTCATAGAGCAAAATTGCATAAACAGTGAAGAAAACCAGCATGCTACCATTCCTCAACCACAGTCTTCTCCACCTCCTATAGTTGACAATCAAGCTTCTCAACAACAGGGATCGTCCTCAGCTCCCTCAGTGGAATCAATGCTCATGGAACAAATGTCCTACCTCAAAACTACAATGGAACACTTGCATTTGCAACAGAGCTCTAATAATCGGGGTATTATGCACATCTACTAAGGACTCTATCAAAGGCACCCTGAAGGACAACCGAACCCATGGATGCATCCTAATCAGTTTAGGTCTTATGTGTCCTGACTTGGGGACAGACCCAATTTTCCAAGGGGACAGGAGCAGATGAAGATGAAGCTGAAAATATCCCTGACTATTATGCAGATGGAACAAAGATGAGGGCATAATCATTTGAAACTGAAGCTATAGAAGGCCCATCTCAATTCTAGAATGAGGAGTTTAACTCAGAACTGGACATAATTTTGAGAAGGGGGTGACACTTCATTCACTTCCTATAATGAAAAATTGATTTTAGTATCTTGTTATGCATGAACTTAATTGTTAATTTAATTAGTTTAATTTTAGATGGTTAATTAGTTAGTGTTGCAAGTTAATAGTCTAATTTAGTAGTAAAACTTTTGTTATTGTTAGTAACTACTGTTGGTTCATAGTAAGTAACGTTTCTATATTCTATTATCAAGACAGCTGACACAATTTTTTGAAATAGCGAAACTTGATTGAGAATCATTAAAATATTCTGCTTGATTGGTATTTGAAAAAATCAGACCTTAGCAAATGTTCTAAATTAGAATAACTAAAGGACTGAGCCAGGAATGAAAAAGAAAAATTGTGGTTGAATTCATGATTCAAATTGATTTGGGATATGAGTGCCTGAAAATTGAACAGGATAAATGGTTGGGAACAAGGACTGAGGAATTAAACCAAACAACCAAGTGAGTGTGTGAATTCTTAAACAGTTAGAGAGTTCTACTGATGAATTGTCAATTGATGTTGCCTGATTTTTTTTTCATATTGCGACACAAAATAAAACATGGAAATGATTGAGGCATGCTTGTAGAGAGTGAAATACTTCTAAAAAAAACTCAAGGCCAAATAGCCAACCTATGCACGGTATGACAAATTTTCGTGATAACCCATGTGAGCTGAAAAGTGATTCATTGTAACCTAACCTTCCATTGACATATGATCCTCCTACCCTTGTAGCATGCTTAGGGAAGGAAAACATAGGTACAATTTAAATTCATGAAAGGGGAATGGTTAGTGTTGGTTGTAGTTTGTTTATAATTGGGAGGAAGAGGGTCAGGTGATTTACCCTTTGGAAAATTATATAATTCTCTTTCTCTAAAAAAATATTGAAAAGTTAATTACAACAAAGAAAAGGAAAATGGTGTAGGGTGGACTCTAAGGAATTGATAACAGACAACACAAATGAAGTTTTGTTGAATTATAGACATGTTCTCCTTTTGTTGAGTGTACAATTTATTATCTGAAAAAACCATTATTTTTGAGAACCCAGCCTCATTACAACCCTTATGAAGACCTCAAGATTCGTGTTTATTGGGTGTGTGTGATCTGATGAAAAATGAAAGACAACCTTGATCTGCTCAAAAAATTAGTAGAAATGAGAGAAACACCCATCTGTGAGAAATTAAGAGAGAAATTCTATAATTAAATTCTCAGTTCATGTCCCAGCTGTCTAGATGGGAGGTTGATTGCATTTGTATCCTACTTTGATCGGACTTGGAGGCACCATAGTTTTCTATTTTGGTATGTTGTTCTGTGCTTGGAAGTTATTTTGATGATTGAACCATAGGTCTGAATTGTAAATAATCATCATTTTGTAATAGGCGCAAGCCTTAGCTTCGGGATGAAATTACTTTGCTTGAGGACAAGTAAGATTCTAGGTTAGAGGAAGTTGATAAGTGTCAATATTCAGTACAATTACATGAGAAAATTGGTGCCTTTTGTGCTTAATTGTTGTTAAAATTAGTAACTACTCCCTAATTTGAGAATTTTTTAAATCCAAACATATGTTTTGAGTCTGGCAACAAATGAAGACATTTAATCCCAATGTTATATGAATTTCAGGTAACTAAGGAATGAGTAAGAAAAAAAATTGAAGATGCATGGATAGAAGAGCAAGAAGACAGACAAAAAGAAAACTGTGATACTTAAAAGCTCAAGCAGAACTCGCCCAACCGAAATCAGATCTCGCTTAAGCTAGAATTTTTCAGAGACAGTAAAAGCTATAGTGGGTATCTCGCTTAAGATAGAATATCTTGCTAAAGCAAGAATGATCCTGAGAGTGTTTATTTGTCAACAGAGAATCTCGCTTAAGCTAGACACAACTCGCTTGAGCAAGATAACCTTGTTTCAAATTTATGTACATGGATCGCTTAGGCGAAACTATCTCGCTTAAGCGAAAATTCATTAACCTAGTTGCGAAGAGAGTTTAAAAAGGAAAGGAATGAAAAGACAAGACGGGAGGGGATCTACGGAGAAAAATCTATCTTGCAGCAGTAAGGGCTACCATGAGTGGCTAACTTCGTTTTACGCTTACTGTTGGATTTTATCTAATCAATAGACTCCTGAATTTTATTCTTAGATTTAACTGAAAGGTATGTGTAAGAATAAGATCTAAACGAAAATATTTGATATATTGTAATGCTAGGAATAGATTTCAACATATCGATTACTTAATAGCATCTGAACTTAAAGCTGGTTAGTTAACTAGACAACTAAGGGATTAGTGTTTAGAAAACTTTCTTAAGATGTGGTATCAAGAATCAGTATTGTGAGTATTGTATGTGATTAGAAATACAAAAATACAGAAGAGTAAGATAGAATATGTTCAACCCCAATCCCTATAACTGAAATTTTAAACCAAGTTCTTGTTCTATCACATGGTTGTGGGTGCAAAGTTATTTTGATAACCTCACTCTAATATAAACCAAATCATCATTCATTTTATGCACTCAGTGAGTGTTACAACAGAAGATTTTTAATTGAAACTATTTCTTGTGAGTACGACATTCGTACTTTGAAAAGTACTATATTATATAATGGATTCGGTGCACTTGCCGAAGGAAAAGAAACAACAGTACTTCACATTAAATGTGTTCACATAGATTTCAATCTATATGCTTGATAGAATCTCATATAACTATGAAAGAATGTAATTGGAGATATGATTAAATGGATTTTAGGATAAGGAATTGACTGAGGTCTATAATACTAGAATTTGAACTTCCAATACATGTTTGAATTATGTTGAATCAAGGTGAAATACAAAGGATGAAAATGAAGGAATTTTAATTCCTAAATACTTTTACCATAAATTAAAAATCTTTTTGAAAAAATATAAATATAATAATAGTTATTTTTTCTATAATCTTATTTTTCTTGGTCCATATGATTGTGACATCTTATTTGCTTTACCTTCTTAGAAATTATGTGTTAACTAAGCTATTTACACCAATTTTTGGATAGAACAATACCCTACTTATTAAGTTTATTACTTGCCAACTAGCGCACTTGTTGCGAGAGGACTTTAATGAATTAAATACTTTGTACATTTTATAAGCATCATTGAGTCCCAACATATACCCATTAATTCACACCTTATCAAGAAAATATAGTATTATATGTATCTATGAATATTTCATCATGTACCTTTAGCCTTCAAACACATAATATTGTAATTCATATTGTACACCCTCGAATCATTCCAAAATTGACCCACCACATAAGTAAAAACATTTATGATGAAAGAAAGTAATTGGTTTGGTATTATCTCTACCACCCTTTAACCATGATGTAAATTGAGAATGTTTATGATGAATTAGATCAAATGAAGACAAAATAATTTGCAAAATTTCCTTACTACTTATTCATACAACATTAACACTTTGTTGAAACTATGTAATTCCCTTATGCAAACCACTTACCAACATATCTTCACATTGTATTTTCTAATTTTTTCATGTTGCTTGAATTTTCATTACAAATGTTATTCCCACAAACTAGTAACGAGAGAAGTTGTATACTAAAACATGGTTCTTCAATTTCAATACTTGGATAATATATGTACACATGACAATTTCCTAGAATTATCATTATAATATATTATAAAATATTGTGAATTAAAAGAAAAAAATCATGATATAACTCTTTGGTGCTATATATGACACCAATAACTAATATAACATGCAAACAATTTGTATAATTTTTTTAGGAAAAAAAAACCCTTATAATAGTTTATTTATGAAAAATGTGTATATTTTATTTTTCAACTAAACCTCATCATAATTTTATAAATATAAACAAAAATTAATAATTTTCCTCATGGCACTCCAACCCATAAATAAGGTCAGTATCAAAGTGTTTTTAAAAAGGTGAGAAAGTGATTGTAGAAGAAATTAAATCCATTATGTCATAATCAACTACATGTATAAAAAAGGGGAAGGGTACAATACATTAAAAGAAAATAGCAAGATCAAGATAACTCCTCAACATTATAGTTCTTAGTGTTACTCATGCATTTAGTCACACCTTATAGTCTCTTGAGACATGTCTTCAAAATCAGCTACGAGTGGCTTGGTTTGGCATAACCTCATCATTTATTTCCAGGTTATCAATGCAACTATTGAAGTCAAATAAAAAAATGAAATGGTAAGCTCACTTAAATTAACATTTTATATAAGAAACACATACACATTCTAAAGCATAATAATGAGAATAAGATATTCCAACATAACATCAACATTTTCACATATGAATTCATTCACATTGACATTCCTATAAAGTTTGTACACTAGATTAACCTCCATGCTATGTATATAGACTTAACTCTTTAGAGATTTTTAACAATTTGAGCAACCAAAATAAACATGTTCCTTAACATAGCATTTGTAGTCATCATGACATCACTTATTCCCTATTATTGTGGAACACTGTAACTCTAATTAATGGATATGATTTAGTGGTTGATTAGGATAAATTTGTATAGGTAGTGACTCACCATAACTCAAGGCTTGCAACAACCTTAGCCTTCCATGGAATTGTTCATCTACTTATCCTCCTATGCCCTAAGAGTAATGGCCTCTTATTGACCTTTTTAACATTAAGATGGAGATTCATTTAAAGCCTTTACTCGTATTAATCTCCTAAACCTATATGCTTGCCCACAATGCAACTCAATTGCATGCATAAATGCACGTGTGACACACCAACAGTAGTATTTTCAGCATTAGGTTGGTGATTTATCTAACTGCAACTATTGTTAATCTCCTAACTAATATGCTTGCTCACAGTGCAACTACAATTATAAAATTATGCATAAATGCATATACAACACCCTAATGTCAACAATCATCATTCAATAAAAGAATATTCATCGTTGTATACTTAGATTTTCTTGTGATTCTTTTATACATCAACCTCATACTCACCATCTCAATTATGATCTACCTAGAGGTTCTAATTTCTATCAACACAACAACTAGTCACAATGGAATAACTCATTGGATTAGTAACAATACCATTCATTTATGTTAACTCACCTTTTTCATGAGCCTTAACAACTTTGCTTAGGCTTTATGGATCACATATGTAGTTAAAAAGTAGAAATCTCATCTAAAATCCCTATTTCAACAAAGCCTCACACAACTTGTTTATGACATGTTAGTATGTATCTCATTTCTTAAGTTTCTTGTATGTTATCTTCTTCATTTTTATTATATTTCTATGAACTTTATAGGTTGTGAACATGATATCTATAATTATACTAATCTAATTAAGTTTATAATTATCTCATTTTAAATCTTAGAAAATTATCTATAACTTTTATGTTAATTTTGAGACTTGATTTGGACATATATTATACCTAAATTTATGAAAAATATGAAAATTTTACCAAACCCTAATAGTTTGACATTTACTCATTAATTTGATCATATGTTAATAAAATGATTCTTTCACAAAAAATAATTTAAAAAAGCAATAGCTAATTTATGATTATTTACAATTAAAAAAATAACATTTTAAAAAAGAAATAACTTATTGTATGAGACATTATTCAAAATATCTTATGATTTTAATCAGATTTTAGATTTTATTTTTTCAGTTTATGATTATTTTTAAATGTTAAAAAAAATGCATGAAAAGCTAAAGATAAGTTATTATTTTTAAAAAAAAAAGTGATTATTTTATGAAAAAATTGTAACAAATAGAGATCCTCATTCACCTTGTTTTAGTAACTAACAAAACATAATAATTTAACTTATTAAGATATGTCTAAAAGTGGAGAATTTGAGTAGTTAGTATAAAGTTTTAGTTTACAATCTCATTGTGGTTGCTATAAATAAATTAAAAGAAAAAAGAAATGGACAACTTAGATTTACCTGAACAACAACTTGAAATGTGGTTAGGGGTATCGGACTCCTCGTGCTATTCCTCTCCGACGACATACAATACGCCCCGCCGTCTGTATAAAGTGAGTAATGCAAATATTTGTTATTTATTAAACTACGAATGTCAAATCTGTTTTTAATCCTTAATTTTATTTTTTTTTTGCACAGATATTAAAAGTTAAAATCTTTCTGCATTCGATATGTTTTTACACTGAAAACCATGAAAATTATATTTTTCCAGAGTCTGTGATTCTCCTTTCTTCGTGTACTCTTATATTCTCTTCACCTATGTATACTTATAGTAAGTGGCGGATCTAGGAAGGTAAATTAGGAGAGATAATTTATTTTAAAAATAAAAAATTATTATTATTATTATGAAAGAAATGAAAAGTTAAAATTAATAGGTTTAAATATATAAAATTAAAAGAAACAAAATATATATAGTTAAAATATTTATATATAATTTTTAAAAATCAATTATATATATTGATCTGCTGGTACGTATATATTATATACTACATATAGTATTGCGTAAGTTAAATATCACCTAAACAAGGATGGAGTTCCTCTTTGTTTAGTGATTTGTCTCCTCTAAAATACGTAGGTATAGTTTAAACAATATAGTTCACTCATAGTCATTGAAAAAAATTAACAATTTAAATCATGATACAAATTAAGTATATTATTATACGTTTATAACAAGCTTTAAAATTAGTCAGAATTTTAATAGTTAATTTTTCTAATCAATAATTGGTGCATTTTATGTGGATCCAGCTATATATACAGGAGTTTGATATGGTTGCAAGAACTTCTCCCATTTTTGGACCTCCTCCTCACTGTGAAGCTTCCTAATTCCTCCATAGCATCCGGTTGGTTCTTCATATTGATCCCCATTTCTTAGAAGCTTTACTTGTCTCATGCTTGATCCATAAGAATATTGCTTAAACCCCACGATTAATGTCTCTGTCAAGATCAAACAAATTAAACACACACAGTCTAAAGAATTTAATTAGAATAGCAACTCTTCTGATTTAATTTGAAGGGGAAGTGCACAAATATAAGACTATTGTTATGAACCAAATTTTATATCTAACACTCTAATTAGCTTGTCATGACTGATCCACAAATAGCAGAGAAAATTATGGCTACGACATGGGTAATTATTTCATAGTTAATTGGAAAGAATAAATATAGGATTTTGAATAATCACAACAAGCATTAAGTTGAAGATGATAACGTGAGACATGCAAGCCAAATGATGTAAAAGGATTTCTCACCAGAGTAACGACAGCGGCAGAAGTTTTGGTTTTCATTACATGATTCCATGTGACCAATAACAGCATACCACCAATCTGCAACTCGTTCATTTAGGCATTAATTACTTTGTGTTTGTTATAATTGATAAAGTTTGTATAAGAAAACTTGGTAAAGCCATAAAGGGAACAAAATTCAGATAGAAGTTAAATAAGAGAAGATGACACTGACACTCCTGAGATCGTGGGTCCATTTTAATTTTTTTTAATAAAATAAGTAGTTTTTTAAGAAATAAATTTTATCTATTTAAAAAAATACTTTTTTAAAATATTTTTTTAAGTTTAAACAACTGATTTTGTATATGATATTTTTTTTATTCTTACATTAATATTTTTAATTTTTTTAAATTATTAGATAGTATATCTTATAAGAAATGTTGTAATCGTAAAAAAAAGAAAACTGAAATTATGTGCAATCTAAAAAATCTTAGGATTTTCAGTGTAATTTATTCTATATAAAAATAATGATATATGGAAGGAGAAAAGTAATTGCAATGAAGTAACATTTGGACTTGTATATTATGTCTATGCCTTTAGAACTTATAAGCTATTTTAAAAAGCAATAATTTTGAGTAGGATATTCAATATTTGAATAGTATATTCTTGTTTAGTAATTTTAATTCTTTTAAGGTTGAAATTTATTTTAAGTTAATTTTTTAATAGTATATTCTTGAATTTTGAAATTTGAAAAATAGAAAAGAAAGGAAAAATAGAAGATTAGTAAAGCTGTTGATATTTTTTTTACCAATAATGATTATCCAAATAATTCATAAAATTAACTTCTTTTAAAAGCTCTTTCTTTTCAAAGTTTTCTTTACGAGAAAAAACTACTTTTCCCAAAATTTATATTTTGTTTAACCTATCTTCATCTTTGAAAGAAAAAAAAATTCCAAAATAAGTTAGACAAATATTACCTTAATATTACAGATATAACAACACACAAGTGCCTAATTATTCTTCACCAATTAACCAAACAAACCATGACCATATCTAAAGCAATATTTATAATTTTAAATTCAAGTAAAATTCAGTACGAAATCATAATAGAATAGAAAGTTAACATGCAACTAATCCAAAAGATTATATATACTGTAGAAGAACTTGATGCTTTCATAAATTTCCTATATTGAAGTCCCCAAGTTAAAATTTGACAAGGCATTGGAGATGGCAAGAAACCTACCATAAGGAGTATCTATTCTTGACCTCCGTTGGATCTCAATATGATCCCCTGGTTTTAGGTCCTGTAAACTTTCAGAGACGTATCGAACACATGGCGGATTATCAATTGGGGGTGCTCTAAGGATATCCCATTGGATGTTGTTCCCCATTACGTGCCAACCACCATTTTGTTGTCTACAAAAACTTGTCTTACATCATAAGGTATATATTACTTAAACTAAGATAGTTAATACATTAATTTCTTAATAAATACTTACATAATATTATAACTTTCTCTCATAAATTAAATTATACTTTTTTTATAAAAATTAAAATGAACTTATATACTTCAACTTTTATAAAATTTTTATGTTTAATTATTAAAAAAATTAAAATACATAAATTAATTTTAATTTATGAAAGAAATTTCATACTTTTTATTTTCTTATGTTATAAGTAATTATTGGGAATTACTGTATTTAAATAGAGTCTAATTTACCAAACTAATAAAGTCACTAATGTTGATATTTTTTTTATTAAATCATTTTAATTACTTAAGAAACAATTATTAAATATTTTGAAATAAGATATTACATGTCGATAATTTTTATTTCATAGTTTATCTTTTCATTTCTTAATCTCGGGATAAAAAAATTAACCTTAATAAATATTTCCCTTCCCTTACCTTGCTTGAAACTTATCTGTTTTGGAATCATATCTAACTAAGGCGTCGCGAACCAATGTTCCCTGAAAGAAGAAACACAAGAGAGAGATCTCACTACATTATAAATTTTCTTGGTGAAAATTGAAAAATATAACCCAAGAACTAATTAGAAAGGTTAATTTACCCTGTAGATTTGAGCTGGAAACCAGAACTTGCCATTCTCCAGAGAGAAATACAAAGTCATCATAAAGCTATTTGCCAATGAGGTATTAAGATGGCTACAATCTTCTAGATATGACCTCATGTACAACATAGGCCAAGTACCACTGAATGGCCCCAATGATCCATTCTGATTGTTCTGTTGGTTCAATTTGTTAATTCCTTTCTCATTTGCTGTTTTTATATGCCATTGCCACTCTTTGTAAGCAACATCATCAATGACTCTGCCCCATTTCTGCTTTATGTGGACTTCCCACAAAGGATCACTTCGACATCTATCCCTTAACCAAGTACACACTTCAGACATCCTAATGAGATTCATTGGTGAAAGGAGCTTTAGAATGCAATCCAATATGGGTTCTGGCAAATTCAAGAGAGACATATTGCCACCAGGTTCAATATTGTCCTTGGTACGGTCAAAGAAGGTTTGAATATTAGATAATGAAGAAGCTAGCACTTATTTGTGCTTCCTTTAGAGGCGTATATATGAATGAAAGGAGAAGATAAGACCAAAGTTCGTGAAAAGGATTTGCAAACCTTTGCTTATGTTTTCCTCTATTACTATTATTTGGTGTCATTGTCATTAAATTAACATTTTCCTCGTTGCTTACGTGATGATCTATGTCAAATGTTTCTCCTTGTCCATGCCGGCCGGCTATTTCTATGATTAAATTTTAGTTATTTGAAAGTGACAAAATATTTTTTTATTGTGGTTTATTTATTTATTTCTAGACATGGTGTATTATGGTTTATGTTTAATTGATGCGAAATTATTTTAATTTAACTTGAAATTTTGGATTCAAATTTTAGATATGTAATTGTATTAAACTCTTATTATTCATAATAATCTTATTTAATTTAAACATGATTACTTTTTTTTATATAGAAGACACATCTGATTTATAAAAAAAAAGTAAATAAAATAGATATAGAATGCAAGATTGAACCTAACCTACTTCTCAACTTATCGTTTGGGTAAAGGAACCGGTTGTATCTTTTTTTACACCACACCTCACCTCACTAAATGCCAAATTTCATTCATGTCTACAAGGTATCCAAGTCAATGATCAAACCATATACTACTTACAAACTTTGAATGCAATTTTAACAATGGATTTTAAACATACATCAACGTAATGTGATTAATTTAAAGAATTAACTCTTTAACCACCAAACTAAATTTATTGTACTTGTCTAATTGTAGACTCAAGCATACAATTAAAATAACAAGTAATGATATCTATCAACTTACACTCATATAGTCCATACATTCAATTAACATAGTTTACTTTTTTCTATCTTTCTCTTTTTTCTACTTTATATTATCTTTTTTTTTTTTTACTTTTCTCTCTTTCATCACTTTTTCTCTAAAGGATTATTACATAAGCCTAAACTATAAATAATTTTACACAGTTATTTAACTAGTTTTTGAGCAGTAGGTGATATCCTTGAAAAAGGTTGATTGGTAGAAATTATTTTAAAAACAAGGATTAGACATAGTATCAAGATAGAGATTAATTAGTATAAATCTTTTTTGTATTTTTTTTCTGTATTTTTCAATACATTTTATTTATTGGGTGTGCTTCTTTTCAAACTTATATTTACATTTGTGACAAAGTTTTAAAGTTTACAAACACATAATTCAACTCTTATTTTTGTGTGTTATTCATTTATTTCATGCTTACTCTTGTTAAGTTGAAAAGATAAAAAATATAATAATAATTGTCATTTTTTAAAAAAAAATTATAAAATTTATTTTTATTATAAAAAAATTTGTTAAAAATATTAATAATTAAAACATAAAGAAATAATCTTACTTAATATTTAAAGGTAAAATAAATATTTTTAACAATTATCTAAATTTTACATGTTTAATTAAATGTAATTGTTTTAGAATGTATGTTGTAGGATGCTAACATTATCCTTATGCATAATCAACTTTTGAAAGAAATTTGATTTCAGTAGACCATTTTTTTTAAAAAAAAAAAAATTCAATGTTTTCCTAAATAAACTTTAGTGAAGACTTTTATATTTTTTTTTATATATTTTCATTATCTTGTCAAGATCCTATGTGTGACATTATATTATAAGAATTTCATATTTTAGATTCAGTCAAAAGTCAACACTAAATATGTAATAGTGTCACCTTAACATCAATGCTAACATCATTGTTAAGTAAAAAGAATAAAAAAGGTGACACTATAAATAGCATCGAATAAAATCAAGGCTAATCTGACGATTGTAGTGTCCACCCAATCGATGCAATGTAACATTGGCTTGAGGCTAACACAATGTAGCATTATCTTAAGGCTAGCGCTACTTAACGAACCACTCAAACCACAATCTTAACCCAATTGTCCCTACAACTTGAATCTCTTGTCTATTTTTATCATTTTGGAATCATCATATTAGAAAGTAAAAAGGATATGGATGAACAACATAATTAAGACTGAATGAAAAGAAAAGAAGAAGAACAACAAAGTAATTGACCTCTATGATAGTTATACTTTTGTTGTTCAACAAACTCAACTCAAATATCTATAAATGTTTATTAAAACATGAAGTAAAATAACTATTTTAATTTCTTTATGTTTATGTATTATAATAGAGAAAAATCCTTTTCAAAATGACCTCAAATGATCCCAAAAAAAAACTTAAAAATCTTAATGATACGAATATCATATACTCCACATGACTTGTCAATCCTTATAAAACACTTCATCCATAAATTATGATCTTTGACTAAATAATTGAAATAATCCAAATAATTTAATCAATCCTTATTTTATATATTTTTCAATAACTATTTACTTCAATTAAATGACCATATCAATTTCAAAAATGCTCTATAATTTACTTGCTCCCAATTTAATCAACTAAATCTCATAATTAATTTAATGAGTTTTTTAAATATCTCATAAGTTTTGTTAATAATTTTTTTATCATAAGGTTAAATATTTGTCTTAATATTTAAAATCTTAAATATATATTTTTAAGATATTTCAAATTATTGTTGTTAAAAAACTACAACTTTAATTTCAAATTTGCGTCAATTTTGACAAAGCTAAATTATTGGTTTTAAAATAATTTTATATAAAAAAATAAGTTGCACCATAGAACACTGTTTTTGTGTTTCTTGTAATGTTAAGTTAGTTCATTCATGATCATTGATTAAAAATTAATAATTGAAATCCCAGTAAAAGAATACTATAACAAACTTTAAAATTAATTAGCATTCTTCTCATCAAGAGGAGTCAAAACATATTATTAAAACTCAGATTCTGCAAAGTTATGTTGTTGGTGAAACTATATATATACAGAGAACTATGGCAAGAACTTCTCCCATCTTTGGATCTCCTCCTCACTGTGAAGCTTTCTGATTCCTCCAAAGCATCCTCTTGCTTCTTGACATTGTTCACCATTTCTGAATAGCTTTACTCATCTCATTCTAGATCTAATAACATATTGCTTCAACTCCACGATAAATGTCTCTGTTGGAAAGCCAACTAAATTACTCGCATGGTATTAATCTAAACAATTTTAACAACTGTTTTGATGCAATTTAAAAAGGGAGTGCACAAATCTATATTGTGATGAACCAATTATTTAAAGGGACATGAATGATTTTTTATCTAACACTCTAATTAACATGTCATAGTTAATTGGAATGAATAATGCTCGGATTTGGAATAATCTGTAATCTTACTAAATTGAAGATTGAAATCAAACATTCAGTTGAACATGTTAACGTCAGAAAAACCAAATGATACAGAAAGGAATTCTCACCAGAATAATAACAGTGGCAGTCTTTCTCATTTTGTTTCCACGAGTTCATGTGATCAACAACAGCATACCACCAATCTGCAATCCATTCATTATTTTAGACATTACTTTGGGGTAACTGATAAAGCTGGTATAAGAAAACTAGGTGGAGAAAATAAAATTTAATTGAAATTAAATAATAAGATAAGAATACACAAATAATGATATATATTGAAGAAAACAGTTGCTGCACTAGAGTCACATCTAGAATAATGCGCATTTGGTCCATTTCTTTTAAAACGTTTAAGCTATTCTAACGAAATAAGAATTTTAAAATTTGAAGTTATTTAATAATTTTAACGATTGATAGACAGACATATCTTTACTCTGTACATCTCATTAACATCTATGAATTCTTTTCATTTATTTCTTTTTATCACATCAAATTATTTGGCACTTACATTTATTTTTTAATTTTCTCTCACTTATTGTTATTTAGAGCGCGTACACATTGCCTTATTATTAGAGATGTAACTAAACATCATGGCCTAACTATTCATCAGCTAACCAAACCAATCATGGCCATATCTTAAGTAATATTTATAATTTTTAATTCAGGTAAAATCAAGAACTTGACAAAGTGGCAAGAAACCTACCATAAGGAACGTCTCTACTTGCCTTCCATTGGATATCAATATAATCCCCTGGTTTTAAGTCTTGTAAACAATCAGACACTTGTCAATCACATGCAGGGGTATCAACTAGGGGAGCTCTCAGCTTATCCCATTGGATGTTGTTTTCCCCATTCACATGCCAACCATCATCTTGATGTCTACAAAAAAATTATGCATTATCATGAGCTATCATACTTAAATTAATCTAAGCAAACTAATAAAGTAATTAGCTCATGTTAATTTTTTGTTAATTAAATCATCTTACTTACTTAAGAACCAATTATAAATGGTGCTAAATTTTATGCTGATTTCTTAATCTCGAGTTAACAAAAGTAATTAACCTTACTAAATATTTCCCTCCCCTTCTCCCGTTACCTTACTTCAAAGTCATCAGATTTGGAATCGTATCTAAGTAAGGCGTCACGAACCACTACTCCCTGAAAGAAGAAACATAAAGAGATCTTATTTCATAATAAAATTTTCTTAATGAAAAATATAGCTATAAGCTAATTAAAGGGTTTACCCTGTAGATTTGAGCTGGGAACCAGAACTTGCCATTCTCTAGGGAGAAATACAAAGTCATCATAAAGCTATTTGCCAATGAGCTATTAAGATATCTACAATCTTCTAGATATGACCTCAGGTATAATATAGGCCAAGTGCCCCTGAAAGACCCCAGTGATCCATTCTGAATGTTCTGTTGATTCGAATGGTTTCTTTTCTCCTTTGCTGTTGTTATATGTCATTGCCACTCTTTGTAAGCAACATCACCAATGACTCCACCCCATTTCTTCTTTATGTGGACTTTCCACAAAGGATCACTTCGACATCTATCCCTTAAACAAGTACACAATTCAGACGTCTTAATGAGATCCATTGGTGAAAGGAGCTTTAGAATGCAATCCAATATAGGTTCTGGCAAATTCAAGAGAGAAATATTGCCACCGGTTTCAATATTGTCCATATATGATCAAAGTAGGGTGAATATTAGATATTATAGCCAGTGTACTCTTTTGTGCTTCCCTTAGAGGCATATATATGAATGAAAAGAGATGATAAGATTAAAGTTCTTGGTGTGAACTTTCAAGATGAATTATGTTTGATTGATCAACTGAGATGTTTTATTAAAGCTGCTGGAAAGCTATGTATTTATAGACAGAATGAACAAAGGTTGTTCCAAAAAAATAGGAAAGAAATCTGGAAAAAATC
>JAMLFT010001826.1:0-28512 GCA_026544285.1 Pachyrhizus erosus
TTATTTATATTATTAGTATATAATTTTTTTCATTGTAATTTTGGAAGAAAGTATTATATTTTAATATGTTTTTTTTAAACTGTGTTCAATTTTTATTTTTTTATTTCATTTTAGTTTATTAAAACATCAATTTTCTTCTATTTATCATATTTAAATCAAACTCATTTTTTTTATCATATTATTTACATATTAAATTGATTAAATTATATTCTATTAAAATTTATTAATTAAAACATAAAATTTTCCAAAATTATAAAAAATAACTAAATTTCTTTAGAAAATGTTTTAATTTTCATTTAATTCTGTTAAATTTTCAAAATATTTATATATTAAATTCATGTAAAAATTTAAAATATTTGTACCAAATAAATTAAACTTTTAAGAAAATAAAAATTGATTAGAGCGATAAATTTATTTAATTTAAGAATAAAAGAGACTTAATTAACTTGACAAAATATTTTTATGTATCATAATTTCAATGTATCTTTCTTATTTTATTATATTTACTAGTTTCATTTATTCGTCATCTTATATTTCTCTTTTTCACGTTTGTGTAGTGTGTACACATGCAAAAGAATATAATAATATCATCAACGAAATCATTGCTAACTTTGAATCTCCAAAGAAAATAATCAACCACTTTTTCACATTATAAAATGGATAGGACTTAACACACAATAAGGCTACAACAAATCATCATTTCTTTTGCATCCAAACCTTATAGAATAAACATAGTAATGTCTTCCAAGTCATCCCTAAAATCTCTCCTCCAACTTGTCGAGAATGAGCATAATTTATTAATTGTGTTAGATGAATAGATTTTGGAGCAAATTTATTCAATACAAGTTCAAAATGACACAAAGTTTGATGTGGACTTTCTTTTCACCCTTGTTGAAAATACTATTAAATGTTCAACCCACATTGTTAACAACATTGTGCAAGTATATACAACCTTTTTAACTTTATTCTTTCTTCCCCTCCATGTCTTTTCTTCACATTTATCTCACAAATAATTTTTTGATGAGGTTTCCCCAACCCTCTTAGAATTCATAGCTTTCTAGGACTAGGAACATATAATTGAACCATAATTCAGATATTCAAAGTGTAGCATTCATAACCAAGAACACAAAATCCTTTCACAAATAAATAAATAAATTGAGGCAACAAAAAAAAGTAGAACAATTGCAAAATCCATTTTGATTAGAAACGCACAAATTAGAATGTCGTTCTCGAAATGGGAGCGATTACAAGATATGGAGTCAAACACATGAACCCGGGATTAGAAATTAGGAATGTTAGTTCTAATTTATGAAATTGCGAATTTGGAGCAAGAAGGAATTAGATATAGGCGTCACAAGCAACAAGGTTTGATAAGCCTTGGTGATTGCTACAAGAATCAAAGTAATTTTTTACAATACCAATGGTTCAAGTAAGAACATTAGCAGAGCAATTCTCACGCTCTATGTTTATGCCAAAAATCTGTTTGTCACTTCTGAGTTCCCAAATGTTTAAAACAAATTAAGTTATTGAGTTTAACTCATTTGGAAATAAATATAAGAAAAAAAAAGTCTATATTATTAACAAATTGATTTGCTTCATTGGTTTAGTGTGAGCAATTTAAACTAAGGGTGTAGGATTCAATACTAGTTGCATGGAGTTTATTGTTGTGTTTTTTTTTATACACACAATTTTACATAACACTTAAATACTAAGTCTTAGTCTAATAATTGGGTGTGTACATGATCAACCTAGTCTTCAATATATGATGGGCCTCCAATAGATGGGTCATCTTATGTTGCAATGCTTCTTCAGTTTTTCTTTGGTCATGGGCCCACCTAAGCCTTTAATGGGATCTTGAGCTTGAGTTTGGGGTTTTTAGTCATGGGCTTGGACCTTAATGTCCACATAAATCCTCCTTCTTGAAAAGCATTTGCCCTCAAATCCAGCAAATCATCACCTACATCAAAAAGAGATAAATCAAACACATTGAAAGTAGCACTTACACCATACTCACCTCACAAATCAATTTTATATGCATTGTCATTGATCTTGCCCAGCACTTGAAAAGGTTTGTCCCCTCTTGGCATAAGCTTGGACTTCCTTTGTAAAGGAAACCTCTCCTTCCTAAAATGCACCCATACCAAGCCTCCCGATTTAAATGTTACCTTTTTCCTTCCTTTGTTGGTTGTTTAGCACATCCCTCCACTTTCTTCTCAATTTGGGCCTTAACCTCCTCATTGAATGCCCCGACATAATCAGCTTTGTCTTGCCCAAATTTATCTTTAAATTAAGAAATGTTAGGTAAAGGCAATAAATCTAAAGGAGTTAAAGGATTAAAACCATAAACAATTTCAAAAGGTAAGAATTAAGTAGTACTATGTATAACTTTATTATAGGCAAGTTCAGCATGTGGCAAAGACTCTTCCCAAGTTCTAAGGTTTTTCTTAAGAACAACTCTAAAAACAGTAGAAAGAGTTTTATTTATCACTTCTATTTGTCCATCAGTTTGGGGATGACATGTAGTTAAAAGCAATAGTTTAGTGTCAATTTTAAATATTTCAAAGACTCATGATCATTGTGAATAACAAATTCCTTAGGCAAGAGATAGTGCTGCCAAGTTTGCAATGCCCTAACTAAGGCATATAACTCCTTATCATATGTAGGATAGTTAAGAGCAACCCCATTCAATTTCTCATTAAAATATGCAATGGGATGTCCCTCTTGCATCAATAGAGCCCATATGCCTACCCTAGATGCATCACATTCAAGTTCAAAAGATTTAGCAAAATTAGGAAAAGCAAGAGCATGAGCATTTGTGAGTTTTTCTTTCAAAGCATTAAAAGTTAATTTTTGTTTTTCACCCCATGTAAAAACAATTTTTTTCTTAACTAACTGATTAAGAGGTGCAATTACAGTATTAAAATCTTTCATAAATCTCCTATAGAAACTACCTAAACTATGAAAACTCCTCACTTCACTCACATTCTTTGGACTTGGCCACTCTTGAATTGTCTTTATTTTCTCTGGATCGACATGCACTCCACTAGCATTAACAACAAACCTATAAAAATAACATTATCTTTGCATAATGTACATTTTTCCAAATTAACATACAATCTTTCTTTTCGAAGCACTAGCAAAATAGATTTCAAATGAACAAGATGTTCAACCAAACTTTTATTATACACAAGAATATCATCAAAATATACAACCACAAATTGACCTAGAAATTCTCTCAAAACATGATTCATCAACCTCATGAATGTACTAGGTGTATTTGTCAAACCAAAAGGCATGACTTTCCACTTATACAAGCCATATTTAGTTTTAAATATAGTTTTGCATTCATCCCCTTCTCTAATCCTAATCTGATTATATCCACTCCTAAGATCAATTTTAAAGAAAAAATAAGAACCATACAACTCATCACGAAGATCATCTAACTTGGGAATTGGATGCATGTACTTGATGGTGATGTTATTAATAGCTTTATAGTCCAAGCACATCCTCCAACTTCCATCTTTCTTTGGAACCAAAATAATTGGAACAACACAAGGACTCAAGCTCTCTTTCATCCACCTTTTAATCATCACCTCAACAATCTATTTTTGAATATCTTGGGTCTCTTGTGGATTAGTTCTATAGGCTAGTCTATTAGGCAACATAGCTCTTGGAACCAAATCAATTTGATGCTCAATTCCTCTCAAAGGTGGAAGCCCTATTGGTATCTTTTTTGGAAAGACATCATGGAATTCCTACAAAATAACTTTAACTCCACTAGGAAGTTCAGCGTTGGTACTCGTTGCAGAAATTTCTTTGTTATAAAGAATGTACATTGATTTCCTTGTCATAAATGCTCTTCTTACTTATCCACTTTTTACAAACAAAGATTGTTTTCTCTCTCTTTTTTCTCCACTCTTTTCACTCTTTTTTTTATTATTATTTTGCTTCTTTTTCTTCCTCTCTATGCTCTCGGCCTCCCACACTTTTCTTCCTCTCATTGTCAAGTTCTATTATTTCTTGCTCTTTTTTCTCTCTCATTTTGTTTTGATCCACGCACACCCCTTTGGTGACAATGGGACAAGTGTGACCTTGCGATCTTTATGGACAAAATTGTATTTTTTTGGTATGGCCATCATGGTGAACATTTCAGTCATACTGTCAATATCTACCTAGAAGCATATAACTTGCTTCCGTAGGCACAACATCACAAAGAACTCTATCAATATACTTCCCAATAGAGAAGTCATCTCCACTTGCTTATCCACCTTCAACTCTCCATTCTCACTCAGTCATTATAACTTGTATGGCATAGGATGCGGTTTGATATCCAAGTTCATCTTTGTGACCAACCTAGAGCTAGCCATATTCGCACAACTCCCTCCATCAATTATCACTAAATACACCTTCCCTTGGATGAGACACCTAGTATGGAAAATATTCTCCTTCTAGCTCTCCTCACTTTCCTTAGGCATTCCTCTAAGCATCTTTCGTATTACAAACAAATCTCCTCCTGAAATCTCTTCCCCATATCATCACTTCTTTCTTTACTAGTTGAATCAGATTGTGAAGATTCACTAGTAATATCCCCATTCTCCTTAAGAAGCATAGTCTTCTTGGTGGGGCATTCATAAGCAATATGTTCCTTTCCAAAACATCTAAAACATTTAATCTCACTACTTTTAGTCTTCTTAGGGATCTCATAGGACTTAGATTGTGTCCTTAGGGATGAAGCATGGCCATAACTTCATAAAGTACCTCCCTCCTTATTTCTTTCCTTCCAATTAGAAGAGTTAAAGTCAGAAGAACTCTTATTCACACCCTTTCTTTTCAGTTGTTGCTCCACTTAGTAGCTAAATAAATAACCTCCTCCAAGTCTTCACAACATTGTAACTCCACAATATCCCGAATTCAAAATTCAAGCCTTGCATAAATCATGCTATAATAGTTTCACTTTCTTCATTCACATTTACTCTAATCATATACATCTCCATTTCTTTAAAATACTCATAAACACTTTTTCCTCCTTGTGTGAGTCTTACCAACTTATGTCGAATATCATTTTGACAATGAGAAGGAATAAATCATCTTCTCAAAGCTCTTCTCATCTCCATCTAGTTATCAACTTCAGGCTCCTCATTCCTTGTCCTATCTCTTTGAACTTGATCCCACCAAACTAGAACATAATCAGTTAACCCCATTGCAGCTAACCTCACTTTCTTTACTTTAGAATACTCATGGCATGTAAACAACTGCTCAATCTTTTTCTCCCAATCTTGGTAAGTTTTAGGATCACTCTTTCCTTGAAAAGTGAGAATGTTGAGTTTCACTCCTTCTGTTCTATCATCCCCACGATCCCTCTCATTTTCTCTTCTCCCTCTCCTATCACGCCTCCTATCTTTGTCACTAGTATCTTCATCTCGATTACCTCTCCTTTCCATCCTATCTATTCTTTCATTAACATTTTCAGTATGTTCTCTCATCATCCTTTCCATCCTTGCATTTAAAGCATTATACAATGACCTATGCTCTGGATTAGGAATATGTTCTTCTCCTACACCTACCATGCTTAATGAATAAACAAATGTTAAGATAGCAAAGGACCTCTCTACCTCCTCACGTGTTTACACTTGTAGGCTAGTCACTCGTGTTTATTTGTTCTCTAATAGGCTTTTGTGTAATTATTCACTCGTGCCTTTTTTCACTCGTTCGCTTAAAGTTCTTACAAAATCAAATGATCTCTTTAAGAAATTAAATGTAAATGTGACAATCAACCAAACTCACAAACATAATTAATACAAGCAACAAGTAGCAAAGAACAATTTCACTATTAAGACAAGAAGGACACGAATACAATTAATAGATGAAGAAGAACAAACTAACACTTAGGATTTTGGACAGCAAGCACACAGACAACAAAGTTAGAACACGGATAGGACACTAAGCACAAGAAACTAGAACAATTAACTAGAATCAAGAAACAATCCTAAATTTTTGACTCACTTCCAATACTTTAAATTCTCTATTTTGTTTAAACAAACCAATATGTACTCCTCTTATTATATATATATATATATAATACAAAATTGTGCTAATTATATATATATATATATATATATATATATATATATATATATATATATATATATATATATATATATATATATATATATATATATATATATATATAAAAATGTTCAATAACAAATTGATATATTTAATACCTAATATAATTTCTAATTGATTTCCATATAAATTTTTTGACAATCTTAGTACATAAAAATTAAACTCAAATTCAATTTATTGTAACAATATGACTAATAAATAGCTCATGAATGTAATAAAACAAAGTGACTTTTATGTGGTGGCAGATGTCATGCAAGCCTCTAAGTGAGGAAATTGTTCATAAAACTACATTGGCCATACTTAACAAGCTCTCACACTATGAGTGGAATGAGAAAGCAGTGATGACACTGGCGGCTTTTGCATTGGAATATGGCGAGTTCTAGCTATTAACTCTGAATCATCTAAGAGACCTTCTTGCCAAATCTGTGGCTATTTTGAAGCATGTACCAGTGATTGCAAGTCCCGCAACAATTTAGCACTGTGGAGCAATCATCGAGCTCAACAATCTGGTCAAAGCAACGTTGCAAGTGATTGAGTTTATCTTTGAGTTGGAGAAGCTTACCACTTACAACACCAATGATGTACCTGCTTTGGAGCTTGCAATAGAGCAAATCCCTATAAATGTTTTCTGGGCAATCATCACTATCATTGTTATTGTAGTTACTCAATTTGATTGCCTCACCTCGAAATTGTTGCGGTGCAATTTTTTGGATGTGAAAGCTCTGAGAAAATTATGAAAAAATGGAAAGAAAAAAGTTGGAATTTTCCTTGTAAGTTCACGGAAGGGTTGTGGAAATGATTGGAATCAGAAATGGAAATTATTGAAACCATTAAGACTGGTTGTTTTGGTCAATACCACTGGCTGGTCCTTAAGTTCTTATACTATTTTTTTTTTATCTCTCTTTGTCAAATCTATATGAAAAATTTTTCCAATTTTTTATTCTAACTAATAATAAACTCATTAAGAATTTAAATTGGGTCTAGCATATTATCCCACATGTTTATTTCAATCTCAGTTTTTTTTTAAATTTCAATCTCACTTTTCTTTTCTTTTTATTTTTAATATTTCAATTTCACTCTTCAATTTTCACTCTCTCAAAAGAACAACACAGGGACTCGCTCCGAAATCTCATATGCTCAACTCTCCCAAATTTCAAACCCCTCTCAAATATGAAAGTAATTCCAAATCTCAAATGAAACAAAAATCTCAACATGGATCACTCCTACACCACAAGTTAGGGTTTGGTTTTCAGATTCATTGTTTATTTCGATTCCAATCATTTCCACAACCCTGTCGTGAAGTTACAAGGAAAATTCTAACTTGTGTTTTTCCCTTTTCCCATCATTTTCCCAAAGCTTTCATATCCTAAAAATGCCCACATATCGCTCCTAAATCAATAATGTTGATCAATCACTTGGAGAAATTTTTTAAGCCTCAAAAGGGAAAACTTACCCCCACGAACTTTAGGAGATGTAATTTTGTTGAAGCCATCCAAGAGTATCTATGGTTCATTGATCTTGTGTCTAAGCTACTTCAAATGTAGCCATAAAGCCTCTCACCGTATATATATATGTGAATTAGTATAAATAGCCATAATAATCCACCATGAGTAATCTTCAAGAAAATTACTTGGCTGAAAGTATCAAACACATCAACTTTAAAATTACGCATTTTGTTTTTACTAAATCCCATCTTCCCCTCGAGTGCCCATTAGCTTCTACAATGACACCAACTTTGAATCCCAAGTTATTCCAAAAGGCTCTAACAACATTCAATTTACAATGAGTTTCAACTAGAATAACAATACTAAAAATATAATCTCTAATAATCTCATTTCTACGAGGTTTGCATTTTGCATTTGTCACACCTTTCACATTCAATTTATTGTTATTATGTTGTTATTCCTACATCATTAAGTGTATGTCTATGCAAGTATTTTTCTTAAAATGATAATTATTTTAAGATAATTCTTTTAGAAGATAATTATAATAAAATGAAAAAATAATAAATATTATATTATAAAACTAAAATTACGCTTACTCTGACATGTATTTTCCCTTTTAACGCACCACTTATTATGGTATAAAGAGAATATTTTCCCAATAAGAATCCTCTGACTCTTGTTGAAGAGCAAGATCCATTAGCTCTAACTCTTGTTGAAGAGCATGATCCAATCTCGGCTCTGACTCTTGTTGAAGAGCATGATCCAATCTTGGGGTAACCTTTTCATCTTCTGGGCATACTTCCTTGTATGCATATTTATATGAGTAGACTACAAAAGCCACAAAGAGCACAGCATTCAATATTCCCAACATCAGATAGTATCTGTCCAAATGGCTGTTCTCCATTGTTTCCTTCAACCAGCCACTGAAAATGAAGACAATTGGTATAATGACAAGTTTGCCAGCGCCAGTCACGAATTCAGTAAACAAATCCTCAAAAGTCCACAACGATTTCGGCACGTGGTCATGGAACAACTTCGTTAACCCCTCTTCAACAAGTCCCTCTGTCATTCCCAACAATATAAATTGCGGAACCAAAGCCACTGTCGTTCTCATCTTGAACGACAACCTATGAACCTCCACTTCCCATGCCACCAAGCTGCAACTAATCGCACATACAATGCCAATTCCAATCCTTATAATTGTGGCTCCTTTTCCTTCCAACATAAAATTGATAGCTCTAAATTTTCGCACGTGTCCAAATCCAAAACTGATAAGAAAGCACGCGAATTCTGAGATGCCTTGTGCGCCAGATTTTATCAGAAATAGAATTTTGATATCATTACCATTGTTAGTAATAGCCGGAATCAACTCACTTGCTTGTGCAACAAAGAAAGTGTTCCCAGTGGCTATGAGTAAACTGTAAGGAAAGATTGTAAGGCCAAGGCAAATCATATAAATAAGGCTCTTCACTTCCCTCACTTCCTTTACAGTGCAAATTTTCCCCTTCTTCTCTTGCATCTTAAGACCCTCTATAGGATCTTTAGAATCTTTAGAGTCTTCTTCTGCTTTAATTATAGCTGCTTTGTCCAATTTCTTGAATGGCCATGGAACTCGAGGCAATAACCTTAGTCCTTCTCCACTGTGATACAAATGATCCTGTTTATAATCCTTCCAGTAATAACCATCCGGTGAGGTTGGATAGTTTACATCGTATTTCGATGCAGCTGCATGGAAGATTCTATGGATCTTCTTTAGATCGTTTTCAACAAGAAGTTCTTTGTGGATATACCACAAAGAACCAAAGAGGAACAACAGATGAGTCCCTCCCATGAGAAGTGCGGTAAATCTGAAGAGATAGTAGTTCTCTGTGTAATGAAAGACAATGACAAGACTAAGTGTTATGATATATACAACAAACGATAGAGCGAACAAACAGATACGCATGAGGATTTGCTCTTTTTTGCTTAGTGTGCTTCCATCTTCTAGTTTGCAGTCTTTTTTAGCTTTAAATTTCTCCTCCAACTGATATTTAAGAAAATTTTTTGCAAAATTTTGACCACTTTGACCAATTGCAAGGAAGGATATGGCTGCAAAGATCGCAGCAGTTGCTGAACCTGATGCTCGTGCTGAATCTGATGCAGATGTCCATAGTAGCATTAATCCCTGCGATTAGAATGAGAGTTTTTGATTGTGTCAAGTGTTGTATGCTGTCAGGTAGGCATATTAAATTGGAAGAAAAAATGAATATTATGTGAGAGGTGTATAATTATACACAGATAATTAAAATTTAATATCATATGATAATTTAAAAAATATGTAATTTTAAAAAATTTACATAATTTATTATATTTTAATTTTAAGTATTCAAAATAAAATTTAATAATAAAATTTTATTTTTTTCTCTTATATAAAAAACTTCTCTCAGTAAATATATTTTCTGTTATTATAATATATAAGTAAGAACTTACCTCGATGGAAGCTGCAGCGCAAAAAGTGATCATAGTGAAACAACCCGTATACACTTCTGAGCTTTGAGAAGCAATAACAAAAAAGAGAGATGATAGAGCATCTTGCAGATTTATATAAATAGCAGTTATCCGTTGATTTTCAACCTCCATTTCATTTGTTATGTAGTACATCAAGTTAGACACCACGGAGATTTCCATAAATTTATAGCCTACAAGCAAAGCTGAAAATATATCGGGGTGGTTAAAGAGTTAAGTAAAATTTTAGTACCCATAGATAACATAATTAGTTAAATTCTTTAATGATTACCGCCAATGAAAGGTAGGGCCCTATAGTTGATGTATAGAGAACGGAGTGCATGAAACAATTTCTTCTTAAGAGAAGACGAGATGTTTATTTCTGAACTGTTTTTTTGCAGTGCCATGATGAAGTTTTATGCGAATAGAACAATAAGTGATAATAACTTGAAAGTTGAAACTAATTTAATAAAAGAGTTTTTGCAAGTGTTTGGTTGGGGACAAAGGGCAGAGAAAGAAGAAAAAGCACTTTTCAAAAAAATTTCTATTGCTTGAATTGATCAATAATCAGGGAAAAAGGAAGGCTGAAAAGAGAAAACACAAAAGGCAAGTTCATCGAAGAAGGGTTTTGCATCGTTTTATAAGAAACTTTTGGTTCTCAAACAAGGCGTATTAATGCAAAGAAGAGAGAAATACAGATGAAGGGACAAATGATAGAGTGAGTGATGCAGAATATATAAGAAGAAAATAGAGTAGAAATAAAATTGAAGAAAAAAGTGGGTGCATATTAAACATTTGTATAAATATTATGGATCTAGAATAATTACTTTGTATCAAGAATAATTACATATACATCATCCTTCATTTACTTATTTCCAAGAGTTACCTAATATAGTGTGTTCTCTACAAGGCCCTCTTACTACTACTGTAATTTCCTCAAAAATTCTTGAATTTTTCTCACTCTTAAAATCTTCTTTTCGCTCAGCTTCATAATGTTTTGCGTCACTATTTGTAGAAGGCCATTGTTGACTTGAAACCGTCCAAGTCACCTAACAATTCTTGCCTTTAAAAAAAAAAAGGGATTTTTTGTGACTCATAATGACAAGTTCCTATCATTTCCACAACCCTACCTTGAAGTTACAAGGAAAATTTCAACTTGTTTCTTTCCCTTTTCCCATCATTTTCCCAGAGCTTTCACATCCAGAAAAATACCCACTTGTCACATTACATTTGTAACTGAAATTGGTTTAGCTTATCCACTTATTTGTTTTCCTAATTCATCCACTTCTTTCAATTATTTCTACAACTTCTTTTTCCACCTTTTTTTATTCATCCAAACAATTAAAAAAATTTCTATTTAAAAATTTAAAATTTTTATTTTTATGAATTTATCTCCAACTATTTCTTCAAAAAATCTTTTTTCTAAAGTCATAAGTAAAGTTAATTTCATCATTTGTTAAAGTTTAATATAATCTTTTTCAATTTAATGTAATTTATACTTTTGTTATTTAATAAAAAATTATTATTATTTCTTTTTGTGTTTAATGTTTATTTTTAATTTGATAATCAAATTGCATTATTCAATATATTTGATTATAATTTAAAATTTTAATTGAATTATATAATGAAGATGGACAACTAATAAATTTTATATCCAAGGATAGAATAAAAATAATTGATTACTACAAAATCTTATTTTTAATGTTGGTCATTTGACTGCACAAATCATAAAATTGATTGTGAAGTCAAAAGAACTTCTTAAGAAATTAATATTAGAATATTTTAGTTGGTTAGTGATAATAATACATTAATTAAAAAAATTGTTGTAATTATATCAAAGAATAATTTGATAAAGTTAAATCTCAATAATTTCTTTTATACTTGACAAATCATATTTTACATACCACATATTTAATACAAACACACGTCTTTTATTTATTATTTTTCAAATTCTCACAATTTTTTACATCACAGTTTTTAAATCTATCTTTATAGTCTACTTAATTTATAAAATTAGTTAAGTATTAAACAAATTCTTATAAAAATAATACTTATACTTATTTTTTATTATTTATAGAACCTGATACACTTGTTAAATTCTCAACAATATACATAAACAATATTATCATACTTAAAATGCACTAAATTATTAAATCATTGACATCAATTCAGTGGCATTTAAAAAATCTTACAAATTTCTTACTTTAAGAAGAAAAAGAAAATGGGCTTTGATTGTCCCTCGTATTAAATTTTAGTTTTAGTTTAAAGCCCAAGTGTTTTTAATATATTAAATTGATTTATTTTTGTTGTCAATTTATTACACCAATGTACTAATTTAGTAACCTGTAACAAATAGAGTGATATGTGGTATGAGTAATTATTATAGGTGATTCGACTCACAGTTCTTATACATACGAACTCACTTTTTTTCCGTTCAATTATTGGAGTGATGAGAGGGATCATTGGATGAAATATTTGTTCTTCTATAAGAACAGATTCATGTGAATAAGAAATAATTTTATTTATTAAAAGTAAAAAAAAAAAAAAAAGGAAAATTACACATTATCAACTATCTAGGAAAAACACCAAAATCAAGAACGAATTAATAATGAAGAACAAACTAAATCAAGAAGGAAAAACAAATTAAGGAAAACTAAAACTCAAAATCAACTATCAATCTCAAAATCAACAATCAACATCCAAATAAAACCTAAAATCAACAATGAATCTGAAAATCAAACCCAAAATTAACAAAGATGAAAATATTTAAGAAGACTAAAATCCAACAATGCTCCTCCCTTTGTGGTGTGGAAGTGATCCATGTTGAGATTTTTGTTTCATTTTGAGATTTGGAATTACATTCAGATTTGAGAGGGGTTTCAAATTTGGGAGAAAGTTGAGCGTGTGAGATTTGAGAGTGAGTCTCTGTGTTGTTATCTTGAGAGAGTGAAAATTGAAGAGTGAAATTGAAATATTAAAAAAAAAAAGGTGAGATTGAAATTAAAAAAAAAAAAAAACTGAGATCCAAATAAACATGTGGAATAATATGGGACCCAATTTAAGTTCTTAATGAGTGTATTGTTGGGGTAAAAAATTAGAAAAATTCTTAAAATTGATATGAGAAAGTTATATAAAAAAAAATAGTATAAGAACTCAAGGAGTATTTCAGTATTGTAAATGCTCTTAACACCTTTAATATAGTAAAATGACGAAAAAGACCAATTAATCTAGCAGAGGGGATGAAAATTAGAAAAACAAATAAGACCAGAGAGAAAATAAGAACAGGTCAGTAATTCACACACGTCCATTGGACTAGCCAGTGGTATTGACCAAAACAACCGCTGTTAATGGTTCCAATCATTTTCATTTCTGATTCGAATCATTTTCACAACCTTGCCGTGAACTTACAAGGAAAATTCCAACTTGTTTCTTTCTCTTTTCCCACCAATTTCACATCCAAAAAATGCACATATGAGATTACATTCAGAACTGAAATTGGTTTAGCTTAACAACTTATTTGTTCTCCTAATTCATCCACTTCTTTCAATTCTTTGTAGCAACTTCTTGTTCCACCTCTTTTCATTCATTCAAGATGACCCAGCAACCCGACTATAGTTGGATGGTTCCCATTGAAGTGATGTTGGGCTCCCTCTACCACGGCCAGGTCCAAGCCTGCAGCATTTCAAGCGTCACAGACGAGCTTCGAGACTCAAATGAAGCTGCTTTCAAGCCCAAAGAAGTCTCCATAGGACCCTTACACAGAGGAACCACAAGGCACGTGCAGCTAATGGAAGAAATCAAATGGCGTTACATGCGCGACTTTCTCGACAGAAGAGGCACGCATGAGCAAAACAGAAGATCAGAACAAAGACTCAGAGACTGCGGCACTGATATCCTTAAGTTGGATAAAACAATCATGGCAAGCTATGGAGGTAACGTAGAATCAGAACCGCGAGAGTTGGCTACAATAATGATGGTAGATGGTTGTTTTCTGTTGGAGCTTCTTATTATGCTTGACGATTTTATATGTAACGGTAATAGTTATCACAACGACCCTATACTGAAAAATGAAGAGAAAATGGTGTCTGTTCTGAATGATATCACAATGCTTGAGAACCAAATTCCGTTTATAGTTCTCAAGAAGTTGTATAGGAAGGTTTTTCCCGATCACAGTGACATCAACAATGATCACCGCGTTGCTGATATTGTTCGCAAAGCATTTGGTTACACTGAGGTGAAAAACCCGGTTCATATACTTCACTTGATGCACTTGTCCACGGTGGAACAAACCCAGCAAGAGGGTAAACGCGTGAAGCAAGAGCTATTGCGCTGTGCCACAAGGCTTCGTGCTGCTGGAGTAACAATTGAAGCTTCAAACACCACTTCTCGGCATAAGTTGGTGGATTGGTTCAACTTTGATGTTAGTTTCAGTGACAGTGTGCTGCGGATTCCGCCACTGTATGTTAAGGACACAACGGAAGTGAGGTGGAGGAATTTGATTGCGTGGGAGCAGAGTAGAATTTCGATCAGATGTAAGTACACTTCCTATGCTTTGTTCTTCCAAGGTTTGGTTTGTTGCAAACATGACATTGAGCTGCTAGAGGAGAAAGGGGTTATAGTGAATGAGGCTAGGAAGAGCAAGGAAGAGTTGCTAAATCTGTTTCGCACTATTTCCAAGGGAGCTGAGTACATGGATTACAGTTATAGCGAAATTTCTACGAGGTTGAACATGTACGGAAGAGGGAAAGTCACAACTGCATTTCAAGGATTGCCTATAGTCACTTGGCACACGTGCAGGCATGTTTTACAGATCATTGTGTACTATTGGGGAAACTGGTACAGAAATTTGATAAGCGATCATATCCCCACGGTTTGGAAATTTATAGGAGTGTTAGCGGCTGCTGCACTTCTTTTTCTAACAATTATGCAGACTTATTACTCATCCCGCAACAAAGACTGATCAGTGTCTTCTAATTTCAGCAAGTTTCTATAAGCAGATGAGGAATCATGTGTCTGTTTATTGATTGACTTTTACTAGATGATGAGTAAAACGAAGTGTTGATTTTGTGGAATCAGGTGTCTGGTATATTGGCTTTTACCAAATGAATGAATGAATGAATGAAAAATCTTTATTTTGCTATAGGAATAATGCTTTTGCTAGTTAACATAATGGCTTAGTTAACAATCACACTTACACTGATTTTGCTTTTCCAAGACTTTCTATTTTCTGATAAGAAAAAGGTGTATATAGATAATATATAAGGAACATAAAAATGCCTTAGTCCAAGTGTTTTATCACTGGATTTAAACACAGAACTTTGATCTGTTGTGTACTTAGATTGTTTATCATCATTCAATTTTCTTCTATGGGCCTTACTGTGATGGGTTTAGCTGCAACTGATCAAGGAAAGGTTTGTATCCACTCTTTCACACATGGAGAGAGAGGGTATAACAAAATAGACATGTCAAATCAAGGAAGATTTTCTCTAATGTTGATGCTCCATTTACTAAATCCTCTGTTTCATTTAATAACATCAGTATTATGAATAAAATCAGATACTAAGGTAACTAATACATAAATGGTATATATCCTTATAACACTGGAATTTTTTTCGCTACCTAAAATCATAAGCTGTAGATAACATTTTTTTTTATTTCCTTCTTTAGTTGCTACTAATTGAAGTTACTAGATGGAAGCTCATATGTCCCTTGAATAATATCTGGGAGATATAAGGAAATTGTTATGGATTTTTGTTATTCTTATTCAACCATGTTAATTTTTACTTTCTAATATCAGTAGTTGCTTTCTTATTTTCATAAAGTTCTTGTTTATCCATGTGCAGAGTATATGTAGATAATGTTCTTATTAGAGAAGCCTCCTGAACAGAATCTATGGGAAGAGATTTCCCTTCTAGTCCAATCACTTTGCATTCCGTTTTGACTTTAGTATGATATTGAGATATTGGAACATAAATTAATCGTGAAAATTTTTTATTTAAAATTTTATTAATTTTTAATTATTATAAATCTTTTGACGGTCTAAATATTTACTTATTTTTATAATATTTTTAGTAGTTTCAAAAAATTTGGTGTCCACCGTTTTGACTTCGTCTTTTTTTAACATTTTAAATAATTTTAGTCTACTAAAAATTTATGATAATAAAAAATTGTGTTCATTACATTATTATTTAATAGTTAATGTTTGACATTAAAATAAAATAAAATAATTTATAATAAAAAATTATGAGACTAAAACTAAAAATTAAGATAAAATAAAGGATAAAAACATATTTTATTTTTAAAAATATATATGATTATTTTGTTAAATTTTTTAATAACATGTAGTAAATTATTAATGTCCTTATTATATTTTTTATTTAATAATATTATTTACCAAGAGGATTAAAACCAAAACAAAAATTCTTAAAAAAAACCTAAAATTTAAATTCTTTTATTTTATAGGAATAATAGCTCATTTAAGCCTACAATTTTTACGTCCATACCCTATCAGAATTTATCATCTTTGCTTAATATTTATAGAATTTCATCGTTCTCCTCAAAGTTTAAGGATATGTTTGAGAGTAGAATTTTGGGGACAAGACAAATGTTTTATTTTTAAATTAAAAAAGTATATAATGTCTGTAAAAGTAAACAAAAGATTAACCTATGAACTTTATGCTAATATGAATGAAGAAGCACAACATTGAAAATGAATATGCCAATCAAGAACTAAAGTGATTTATAAAGATTGATTCAAATATTTTGTTTACATATTCAGAGAGAGAGAGGCTAAGATCTAAACGTATAGTTTTATATAAACTATTCAAACACTTTATTAGATTGATCCTAGTGCATTAATGATGGAATCATGTTACAGTGGAGAATGTTATAAGTTTGACTCATGTTCCTAATTTAAAGATTGTTTTATTTGTAGACTTATAGGATATGTAAAAATAGAAAAATAGCATGCAAGATATGTGCTCAGGATTTGTTCATTGGGCTCAAATATAAACTAATATTATGGGTCAGCCCATCACACAAAAAGAAGTATTTTAACAACGCTAAGGTACTCTTATAAAAGAAGTTCTTCTGATGGATACCAGGAGTACAAGGTTACTTTTCAATAATTACAGAATTAGAGATAAAATTTTGACTAATTGTAGGAAAATCCATTATTTAATACAGTTCTTTTGGAGGTGGAGAGTACACTCAATTAGATAACTCTCTGTAGCAGCAAGTACTATAGTGAAAAATTGGTGATTGGGTACCTGAATTAAATTATATAAATTCCTCTTCTTCTCACCCTCTTTTGTCATGATAAATTGGTTTTCATTTTTTTATTTTTTGGGTGGGTTGGGAGCTTAAAATGTTGTCCAACAATTTATTTGCTCACATTTGAAAATAAAATTTCTTTCATAGCTAACTCTGGGGAATGGTGTAATGACAGTTACACATGGAAATTTAAGTTAAGACGTGTATTCTTTTCATGAGAAGATTGATTTCCTTTTTACCTTTTTTGAAAAAAAAAAACTGTTTTCTAAAATAATTATATGCTTTTCCACAATTAATTTCTCATCTGAAATCTTTTATGTTTTAAAAATTAGTTTCAAAACAAGTGTTCTAAAAGCTAAAAAGTAAAAAATAGGTGAAAAACATTTTATCTTTCTCTTTTTCTATTTTGTAGTCCTAACTCAAATATGAGTCATATGAAATGGTGTTGGATGCAGTGATCATGGATTTGATGTGTTTTTTAAACACTAAAAACAGTTTTTGAAGATTTAATAATCCTTATTCTACCCTTGCTTTCTGAATTTCTGGCTCTCATTAACTCTATCACTATCAGTATTCATTCAGCTGTACCTGACTATTGGATGCACAGTTTGATAAACTGGGAATTTTTTCCTAACAAGTCAGCATACTTAAACTTGGTTCTTGTTCAGCACTGCTTTCTACCCTTAACAGCTGAAATCTCACATTGATGAATCCTATTTTAAGAAGTTTTGGTCATGTGTTAGAGAAATTATTGAATAGTCCTAGATTATCATTTCTTCATAGTTCCAATCAATTTTTTAATGACATCTATTTAAGTTGAGAAATGTTAAATTGTATGAATAATAATTGTACAGACAGTTTTATAGTTTAAAAGAAAATAATTATTAATACTTAATAATTTATTATATAGATCTTAGTCGATACTATAAATCAGATGGTAGTTGACATCCATTAAATAATTTTTTCTTGTACATTTTTCTCAGTCTTTGCTCTGTTCAGTGTGTGCTCTATTTTTGGGCAGGTGTTGTCAAAACTCTATTATTGGCTTGTGTTTTCTGTTTAACCACTTAAAGATGATAGATCTCTTTATTCTCAATGCTATGAGTTAGTGAAAAAGGCAAAAAGATTAGGTAGGTATGGATGATAACTTGGTTTGTGGCTTTGTCTGGGTTCATAGGAATGGTACTGTGTTTAATGATGACCCCAGGCTATTAGATTACATCAAAATCAGGGGGGTCTTTTTCTTTTTTCTATATGGTGCATTAATCCGGCACATTGCTTGAAGGTTTTAAACTGGTGTTGCACTTATGGTCGTGATTTTGTTATAATGTTTGATATTATAGAAAATTAAAGACAAATATATTTGATGTGACTCTAATTATAATTATGGAAAGATTAAAAACCTTGACATTGTGGTTGAAAACTTGAAATTACAATCACAAAGTATATTTTTAAAACCTTGTGTTATGATATTGTTATACTCCTTTAATAAAATCCTTTTCTTGATAAAAATATTTATTTTGTTATTATTATTAAATTTTTATTATAATATTTTGACATTATTTCAATATGCTGGTTCGCATATAAATATATGTTTATTTACTAAGAAGTATGTTTGTAATCTTATTTAATAAACTCTGTTACTAAGTGTCAAAGCTTTAAAAATATGTCTATATAAGATAACCAGATAATTCTCATTCTTTATAAAACCTAACTTAAAGTACATCAAAAGAAAGTTAGATTAGTGAAAGAAAAAAAAACTAAATCTACGTTATTTCTAATTAAACAATCTTATTTTTATTTTATTTTTTTGTTTATTTCTCTTCTCTTATTTGTCTCACATATTTACTTTCTCTTCTATACTTTTTTACCAAATACACCCTAAAACATATAAAAAATCATACAACAATATTTTCACATAATATATATTTTATCAACATTTATTATTTTTCTTCTTGTTAATTATATCATTTATTATATTTATATATATTTTTTCTATCTCTTCTTTCTAATGGTCAAGTAGAATTTAGGTGTTCACCAATTTTTTCATAAAATAGATGAATACACGTTGACACATGATATGGATACTTCAAAATTAATTAGGCACCCAAATCATACCCGTATTGGGCGACTAAAAAGACTTGAAGGAAAATAACAATTTTAAACAACTATTTTAAGATTATGACGCACCCACATCATGTCCAATTTTCATAAGGTTCTTGTTAACTAGTACTTGTCATGATTAAAGAATTAAAAAAAATATTCAAAATTATATAAAAATACAATTCAAAATCATAAAAAAAAATATATATTTTGACGCCTTTGTCTTTTCATACTAACATAATGTCAACATCTCTCGTCTAGTCAAAACTTAATGTACTTAAGCTAATTAACGAATATTTCTACTGATTCACAAATTCTTAAAAACAAATGAAAAATTTAGTAAAAACAAATGAAAAGTATCATCTAGCCTCCTTGTTGGAGAGCCGAAGCAATAATATTATATTCGTTGAAACCACCCATGTTGATGCTACATCTACGAGTGTAGGTGCTATGTTGAATACAATACCAAAATTTCATATTTATGTATACACATATACATGTGTGTGTGTACATGACTATTTATGTATATTATATTGAAGGTGGCTTTCAATATGCTACAATAGTTCATATACATACATATGATCTATAAATTTCTTAACAAACATTTTAAAAAATAAAATAAAAAATAAAATAAAATAAACTTTTTTTTAAGTTAAAATTAATTTATACACTTAAATTTTAATAAAATTAAACCAGAGAATTTTATAAAAAAATTAAAGTGTATAAATTGATTTAAACTTATAATAAAAGTTTAATTCATTTAAAGTTTTTATTTTATTTTTATAAATATGGGTTAAAAAAAATTTCTTCAAAGTAACCAAAGTATAAAAGTAGGTGTTTGGAAGAAATCCAAATAGCCACCTCTCTCTCCACGTGCAAGGACCAAAATGCGTGGAATATGTCAAAAGATAAGGCAAAAGCAACACGTGCTTGTAATTAATCTAGAACATCGTATCAAAGCTCAAAAGTTCATGTTGAAGATGTCCATTAAGTGGCTCCATGGAAGACCTCGAAAGCAAGTGACTATAATTATCACCATGTTTGAACCAATTCGTAGAGTGGGGAAAATAGGTCTCACTAGTCCATTGATGAGTGCTTGTGCCCTTGTGAAGATCATCATCATGAGCACCATAATAATCACCTTCCACGAACATTTCAGCAACATTGGAGGCTTGGCCAGTGAGTTCTTGCACAAGGGCTCTGAAATTGGAGGCACTAGTCTTCACCTTCATGGGGCTTGAAATATATGTCACTTTAACGTCCTTTTTATGACCCCTTTTGCTTTGCCCCTTTCTCTTCATCACAACATGGTTGTTAACACCAAGCATGTTTAGGATATGTAATATGATCAAACTCTTTTCAATGAAAGAATTAATTCATCAAATCTTGTTGCCACAATTAGTTTGTGCACTAGAAGGGTTTGAGGTGGTCTTGTATTTATATGAGGGTATGGTTGATGAATTGATAGAAAGGGGGGATGTAAAACCAAGGTGAATTTCCGGGTTACTGATTATGGTTTGAAAAATTAAAGGGGTGATGGAGAAAAGGGAAGGTAGCTAGAAACTGCAGGGTCAGAAGATTCCATTAAGGGACCCCTTAAGTCCTATGGATATTTATATGGGGATACTCATCAATTAATAGTGATATATTTGCAGATGGAAAAGGTACTCATTCCATGGAAATTTATATATTTCATAAACAACTAAAAATTTGATTAATTATATATTATAATTTGTGGTTGTCTTTGAGTCAGTTTATTTGTATTTAATCTTTTAAAAAATTATTTTTAATAAAATAAATATTCTTAATGTGTTTTTTTAAATTATTTATTTTAAAATAAATATTTTTTTAATTTTTAAAAACCAAATTATATCTACTTAAACGATTAATTATTTTAAAAAATATTCTTGTATAAATACTTATTTTAAACTTAAATAATTTCTCGTGTTCGGCAAAGAAAAGGACGTATACCTTGGAATATCAGTGAAAATTCTTTTGAATCCAAGCAAAGGAAGCAACATAAATGTTCCCCAATAACGTTAATAGCAATAATACTGAATTCTACCTACTGGCATGAGATATTGATCAAACAATACAAAAACAGACCAATATTAAACCATAAAATCCAGCAATTGCACCTTTACTAACTGAATAAAATTGGCCAGAATCATCAACACAAACTGCTCTATCAGTGTAAAATAATAGTCAAAGAGGCCCTACCAGAGTAAAGGTCATTTCCACAGCATCTACAACACATATATGTACATATTGTGTTGAAGAATAATTATGAAACAAGAAAAAAAAAAGATAAAAGCCTTTGCTTTTATGGCCATCCAGCAGTGCTTAGTATCTCTTGTAAGACCTTATGCTCACTGCCTGACTGGATGCTCTAACAGTAAACTTGCTCGTTCATCGTCATCACCTCAGAATAGATAGAACTTAAAGTAGACCGTGCAATCTAAATCTTCAGGATTTAATTTAACACCATGAATACATCTGTACCAGAGTAGAACAAGTTAATAATCAACATACAACAGCTGAGTGACGAATGCATAGTAGCAAATTAAAACAGATGCTAACATGAGAAGTGATGAAGAAAGGAGTTTCCTTTGGCATTCAATAATAGGGGCAGAGTGATGGAATTTCCTACTCTAACGGACCAGATAATCAAATAAAGAAATGAATACCATATACAATAAAAAAATGTAGCAATTTACAGATAAAAGGATTTGCATAAAAAAAGAAGAAGCAAAAAGCTGATTATTTTATTAAAAAAATATTTTTTCAAAAAAATTAACACAAACAAATGAACCTAAAATGTGTAATATACATGCTTCAGTTCGACCTAGTCGTTATCCAGACTACAGAAATTTTAAACAAACTAAATTCACCACTTACATAAGAGGAGGAAAAATACGTTCATAGGAAGTATATGAAAGAATGCAAAATAAAGCAGCTTCTAACTATCACCTGGTTTGTAGCGAAGGATTCAGCATGCCTTACAAACTGTCAAGCCCAATTGGCTGGCTATGTTATATTTTCATGCAATGCTTGGAATTACACTTTTATATATTAAAGCATTGATTAGACCACCGTTGGCAGTTTGACAAGATAGCAAAAAATTGATTATGGTTTTCTTTGAATAAAACATCTGAAGATTTGGTCTTAAACCAAGCCAAATGACATTATATGATCCATATAACTGACCTCTCCTAGTGATATAAGGCTTTCATTGTTGTAATTTTTTTTTTTAATATGAACACGTTTCCTTTTCATGCTTAGATCAAAACTTAGATGCAATTCCTTAAGATGGTTTTGATGTTATTTTCCCAAAATCAAAGATTCACCTTGGTAGCCAGCCCTGAACTTTATTCTGCAGATCATTGACGTGAAACTCCAGTTTTGGTTGGAGAATAATAAAAAAAGCACTTAAGAAACTACAACTTAGATTTGTTCTTAGCTTATTATTTTTTGGTTTCTTGCACACAACGGGGGTTGGTTTGTTTCTGCATGTTTGGTATACTGAAGAAATAATCACTCATTCTCTAAAACTCTTGTGAAGGTTAAAAATAAATAGTTATTCCTCCAAAATAAGGTGAACCAAAGATGCACTTAAAATGTAAAATAATAAGTGACCCTTCATCAACAGGAGAAAATTTACTTACCCAGTATCTTTTGTATTAAACTATCCAATGTATATAACTCATAATAACTAGTAACAAACCAAACCTCAAACATGTATTTACAAGTTTATTTCACATATTGGTAGTCATCATGCAGCAAAAGGAATATTGCCATTTTAAATTTTAAACTAAGGGCCCTTTTGTTTGTGTTTTCTATAAGAAAAAAATGTTATTTAATCAAAAGATATGATTAATAAAATGTATAATTAAGTTTTCAGAAAAACAAAAAAACTAAAAAAAAAGGTATTTCAGTGTTTTTCTCAGAAATTTATATTTAAAAAAACTTCTGAAAAAAAGGTCTTAAAATACAAGCTAAATTCTATAATCACTTTTTCTTTTAAGCTTAAGCAAACAGTTTTCAGTCACTATCAAAATCTAAGAAGTCTCAAAATACCTTTATAAATTAATATATTACCTCCATTGTTGCCCGAAGCTAATGAACATAGAAGCAAATAGTTGAGTCATTTAACTGGATTTTCTTAATAGAAACTTGACCCCAAAATCATAAGATAAAAAATTTGACCTTGACAATGCAGCAATAACAGTAACATGATTTGCTATTAAAATGATATTTGTTATTTGATAAATCAATTTTGAAAATACAACTAGACCTTAAATAATTAAGCTGAGCTTTGAGCTTTCTTATAGTTCGATGCTTGTTCAATACTTGGATTAAAAAGATATGGTCTTTAACAGATGCAATCACTGTAAGTAAATCAGTGCAACCCCATTATACAAAATGATGAAAATATCCTCTTTCTTATTCTGTTTTGAAAAGTAATTGATCAATTTCTATAAAATATAAGAACCATTCCTCCTTTCAGAAAGAAAAGCAGAATAACAATATAAAAACAAGAAATCTCACATAAACAATATTGTGCAGTTTGGAATGTATGCTCAGTCAGCACACCTATACCATAAGAAATAAAAGCAATAGTAACAAAACCTTGGTTAATTGTGTGACATTGATGTGCCAACCATCACATCTTGTTTGGCATCACAAACTTTGATTTTTTCTCTGCAGGCTTAAGAATCTGAAAAGAGCACATCAAGTTTTCATCCACACTCATCATAGCACCAGCATTGTCAAATTCACCACAGTAGTTTGGAGCTGAAAATATTGTAACAAGTTGCCTATCGGCAAAGAATTCATACCCATCCTCTACAACCTACATAAAATTTATAATGTCAGTTTCAAGTAAAGTATCATATGTTTACCCTTTTTATTAAAGAAGCTGAACAAGTATTGTTAAAAAAAATAGAGTAACCTGATGAGCACGACAAATGAGATCCAAGTCATGCTTTGCCAAAAATTCAGCAACCTTATCAGGACCAAATGTGTAGGACACTCCTCTATCATTCATACCCCAACCCTTCACATCCCTACCAGGATCAGACCAAAGCAAATCACAAAGCAAGCCAGTGTCAGGAATTGGAGTAGGACGAGGTAGATTCCTGATTTCATCCAAGTTTGTGAGTTCAGGGGAAAGACCACCATGCATGCACAATATTTTATCATCTATAAGGGCTGCCACAGGAAGGCAGTTAAAACAGTCGGTAAAGGCTTTCCATAGCCTCACATTAAACCTTCGCTTACATTCATCATAAAACCCATAAATCCTATTAATGGAAGCACACTCATGATTCCCCCTCAACAGGAAAAAGTTTTCTGGATATTTAATTTTATATGCAAGCAAAAGACATATCGTTTCTAAGCTCTGCTTCCCGCGGTCCACATAGTCCCCTAAAAAGAGATAATTTGCAGTAGGAGGCAAACCCCCATACTCAAATAGCCTTAACAAATCACTGTACTGCCCATGAATGTCACCTGAAAAAGCAAAGAGAGATCTCAATCATGTCATAAAATAACACTACAGACAATGTTAAACAGACCAGCTACCAACAATCCAGCAACAACAATAACAAAAATCTACTACGAGAGGTCAGCCAAATGGATCCCTTGAAGCCATTTTGTTCGGTTAAAGACCACACTTTGCTCGTGGTTTCATAAAGAGGAAGGTTGTGTTAGCCCGAGGCCCTCATCTGGCAGTGTAAACCTTGTCAATATATAAAAAGCTAACAAACAACTCAACAAACAGCAACAACAAAAGTCTTATCTGTTGAAGATTCTTCATTGACTATATAAGTAAGTGGGGTAGAAGTGAGCAACCCTCACCTCATTCACTGACTTTCAGGGTTGACTTAAACCCAAACTTATCTAAGATGATATCAAAGTCTATCTATCTCTGGTCAACGGGGGACTTGAATTTTTCCCAGTATTATTCCGCTAAGTGAGGTCGGTCATCACTCAATGCATTAAATGAGTTCGGTTAATAACCAAACTCCCCTTATGGTTCCATAGCTGGTCTCAGGCCCATGTAAAGGAAGAGGTCGAGTTAACAAACAAACCCTAAGCAGCCAACATAACGTATGAAACATGGATGGCTCACCACAGAAAAGCTAACAAACAATTCACATGCCCTAAAAACCAAAAGGGTAACCCACATTTCCCTTCAATCGAGCCATGACACCCAAAAACTTAAAGGTTCAAACTTGCAACAAACAAGGAACACCAGAAGTATTTCTAAACCCTAAAGATAAAAGGTGAGAGAAAGAGAAGAAAGTAAAAGGGTACCGCAAATCTTGATGGGGGCTTCGAGTTCAAGCAAATTGGGCTGGTTAATGAAGATGTCTCGAGAAGCGACGCATAGTTGCTTGATCTCGGACTCGGACAGCTGAACTTGCTTGCCGGGTCGGGCCAAACGGACCTCCGTTAAACGCCGGATTATGTCATCGAGAACCGCCTCATCAATCACTTGTCCCTGTGTACTCATCGCATCCGATCAAAGCTGCTGCTTCTTCTTCTTCTTTGTTCTGTCTCAACACCAAATATGCCCAGGGTGAACCAACCAAGAGCTTTTCTTGTTTTGGTTCCCTTTCTCTCTCTGTTACTGTTTGTCTGTGTTTGTTTGCTCTCCACTGTTACCTTTCTTTCACCATCCTATATATTAAGTTTAAATAAAATAAATGTTATCCTATTTTATAGGATAACTTTTAATTAGATTTAAATATTCTTTTAACTAATCGGTTCAAATAAGTTTTTGTTCTTATAAAATAGAAAATTTTTAATTTTAATTTTTTTAAAATTTTTACAAAACTATATATAAATTGTTAAGACTTTTTATAATATAACAAATTAAATTAAGAATTTAAGCAAACAAGTTCGGCTCAACTTGCAAACTTTATTAATATAACTTAATTCAATTTAATTTTTTGGATTGAGTTTGATTATTGTATTAAATTGAATTGATTTCAGTAAAATAATTAAAGAGTTATTATTATTTATATCTTTTAATATTATTTATATTTTTTTAAACACTCTTTTTTTGAAAAGTACATGTTGATATTTTAATGCATTTAAAAAAAACTTTTCAGAAATATACAAATTTAACATTTTAAAAAATATTTTTTTCATATTAAATATTTTAATAATTTAAAAACGTTAAAAAATTTAGGTTTCAAAAATTACTTTTCAAAATATTAAAATTTTAATATTTCAAAAAACACTTTTCAGAAATCAACTTTTTAAAAAAAATATAATATCTACTTTTAAAAGACAATCTTTATATAATTTAGTATAATTTATAATAATTATATTATGATAGTGACTTAAATAATGGGTTGTATTTTTTAACATCCAAAAAAATTTACTTTTTATCTAAAGAAAAGATTTTGTTGATAAATTATACATTATTTTAATTATTATTTTACTTGAAAGATTGACAATCAATGTAACAAGAATGATAGTGTATGCATGAGATTTATATTTTTGTGCATGTTTTTAAAAATTTTATGTTTTTTTGTTAGAATTTCTTTTAAATAATTGAGAAAACGAGAATATAAAAACATAATAAATTTACATCATCTTAAAGATTATTAATGTTTTATTTTTTTTTTTAAATTTATTTTTTAAAGAGCACTTTCTAAAATGTGAAAATTTTTAACATTTTGAAAACTATTTTTTGAAAAAAGGATATTTTTAAAAATAAAATAAAAATGAAATATGTTAGTAATTATAAATATAAATAACAATTGTCCAAATTCAATTCAAATATCTATTAAACATATAAAAAATACAATTTTTTTTATTAATATTGAAAATCTTAATCTTAAACAAAGTCTCATATTTTTTATTGAGTCACTTTTATATAATCATACATTTAAAAATGTTGATTTTAAAAATATTTTATATTAATTTTAAGTTTGATGTATTTTTTTAATTTTGTCTAGAGTTAAAAAAAGTGAAAACTGTTTTTAATAAATCAACCTAATAGCTTGCCCCAATTTAAGTTAAATTGAGTTGAAAAAAACTTAATTTAATCCAATTAAATTTAATTAAATTAAAAAATTATCTAAATTAATTCAACTAAGATCACTTACATCCTTAATCAACATTATAATATAATAATGATTAAAATAAAAAATTTTAAAATTTTGAATGATTTAAATAAAAATTTTATTTCATAAGAACTAAAAGATTATTTAAAACTTTAAATTTAAATTTTTTAGAATTTTTATTTTTTGTAAACAAAGGAGCTAAAGCCTAAAATAAAATAGAGACTACAAAAAAACTAAATGGAGAGTAGAAATTCTCAAGGCATTAGAGATCAACAATTGTTTCATCTATATGAGGAGTTGTTCATAGATAGTTAATCCATTATTTGCTTCACATGCTAAGTTAGCTAATCGATCTGCACTTGTATCTGCTATTTGTTATATATGATTGATGGACACTTGCCAAACTTCAAGCAGGAGGCAATAGATTGGTTGCACACAAAGTTTGTAGTTCTCTCCTCACCACTCTTCCTATCCCTTATCCAATTGTAATTCTAACTTTCTGATTCCATAGGATTTTGCTAATTTAAGCCCTTCATATACTTCCCACAACTTCACTGTACAAACATTGGTTATCCTAATCCCCACATCCATTTGCCAATTTCATCACATAGTAGGCCACTGCAACCTAGTTTTAGTTTATGTGGTAAAGTTACAAATTAACAATATTTTTAAATCCTTAATTAATAGGACAGTTTTTTATTTCATAACATAAACTAATTAAAATAAAAAAAAATTCTATTTGTAAAAATAAAAAATAATTAATTTTTTATTATTTATTTATTATTTATTCAGAAAACAACAAAGCACAATTATTATTATACTTATGTAACTATTGACACACACATATATAATACGACTTTAATGATTTTATCAATTCAACTATTAATTTATGATTATATATTATTAATTTCTTGTATTGAATTTATTAAAAAATGAATAATTATGTAATTAAAGAGTTCTTATTTTTATATATTTTAAAGATGTATTAGCATATTTTTTTG
>JAMLFT010001827.1:0-13104 GCA_026544285.1 Pachyrhizus erosus
AGAAAATAGTTGCTAATTTCCATAATAATAAAGCCTAAAAGACACAAATAAATATACGAAAAATTGACACTTATCAGTGGTACTTCCAAATCAATCCACAAATTTTGATAAATACTGAGCTTGTTAAGATTATCTAGTTTCCAAATCCAATTAGACATTAATCCTTGAATTTGGTTATATTAAAGATCTAAAGAATTTAAGCTAGACAAGTTTCTCAAGAAACTAGGGAAACGTTTTAAGTTGCAAGATGCCAAGTATAGATTGCTAATGCTAGGAAAGGAAGATGGACCAACATTTCTAACATTCACATGGACTAATAAGTTGTTGTGTGAAAGGTCTAGTTAAGTTAATTTTTTAAGCTCAAAAAGATTATTCATTTGAATTTCCCCATAGAGGAGTCTCATGATCTGGATGAAATGACAATTGATGAGTTTCAAAACTCATTACAAATCCATGAGAACAAGATTAAAAGACAGGAAAAAGAGGAACAATTGTTCCAGTCTCAAACCAAAGCTTTGCAAGTTTTTTCAAATGGAATCAAAGAAGATGATCACAAGATAAGAAAAAAATGAGCAACTAGTAAATGGAAAAACAGAGCACATATTGAGTGCTTTCGATGTCATAGATTTGATCACTATAAGTTAGAATGTAGGACCATTGTAAACACGGGAGACAAATCAAGTTATGTTGAGCCAGAAGAGAAGGAAGCTAAAATCTCTTTGTTGATTGTGTGCCATGCCATAAAAACAAATTTGAAGAACATGTGGTACTTAGATACCAGTTGCAATAATAATCACATGCTAGGGGACAAGGATACTTTAACAAAGCTTGATGAATGTTCTAGTGACACAGTGAAGTTTGGTGACCATTCAATTGTCGAAGTTGAAGGAATAGGTAAAGTCTATTTTCAAACAAAATAAGGCCAAGTACAATTTATCCTCGATGTTTTGTATGTGCTTGATTTCAAAACCAACTTATGAAGTATTAGAAAATTACAAAAGAAGGGCTATCAAATTGTGATAAAAGATGGAGTATGTTAAGTGAAATATGTTGAGTTGGGATTGATTTTACAGGCAAAAATGATCAACAACAGGATGTTTCCTATTTTCCTACAAAATTTCAAGTTTAACTTCTTGATAACAGAACAAAGCAACTTGGTTTGGCTTTAACACAACTGATATGGTCATTTATACTTTGGAGGTTTGCAATAATTGTAACAAAAGAATATGGTTAAAGGGCTTCCCAAACACGAGTCACCTTTAGGAGTTTGTGAATTATTAGTAAACAACATAGGGATGCATTCCCAAAAGGGAAAGCTTGGAGATCACAACGTGTACTAGAATTGGTTCATACTAATCTTTGTTGACCAATTACTCCTACATCAAATCGAGACAAGCAATATTGTATCACATTTATTGATGATTTTATCTAGAAGACTTGGTGTTATTTTTTACATAATAAATTAGATGCATTCAAATGATTCAAGATGCAAGTTGAAAATAAATCCAATAACTCTATTAAAATGTTGCGATATAATGGAGGATGGGAGTTAAACTCCTCTGAATTCATAAAATTTTGTGAAGAAAATGGAATAAAGAGGAAACTTACAACCCCTTATACTCCTCAATAGAATGGGGTTAGCGAAAGGAAGAATAAAACATTGCTTGACATAATGAGAAGCATATTGAATAAATTTGGTCTACTAAAAACATTTTGGCTAGCAGTTGATGCATGGAGCAATCATGTGCTGAATTGGAGTCCTTCTAATGCTCTTACTAAGACTCTTGAAGAAATTTGGAGTGGCACTAAACCAATTGTGCATTATTTTTGAATTTTTTTATTACTTAGCTTATGCACACATACCATATCAGCATTTTACCAAACTACGAGACAAAGGAGTGAAGTATGGTTTTCTAGGAACAAGTGAAGAATCCAAGGCTTACATGTTTTATAGACAAAGAAGCTAATTATTAATAGGGATATGGTGTTTAATGAAAATGAATTTTGGCCATGGGATTCACCAAATGAAAATACAAACATCACAATTATTCTAGATGGTGAAGTTGACGAAATAGCCACTAGACTTGTTGTGATTCAACAAGAATTGCAACAAGAAACTATGGATTCTTTAAGGCCCCAACGTATTAAGAGATGACCCACTTGGCGAGAAGGTTTTGTGGTTATAGGTGTTCCTAATATAGACTTTGAACATCTCTCACAATTTTCTTTATTTGTAGGTTGTGATCCAATTTTATTCAAAGATCTTGTGAAGGAAGAAAAATGGAAAAAAGTAATGATGGAGGAGATAAAGGCTATTGAGGACAATGAAACACCGAAGTTGGTTGACTTGCCTAAAGAAGAAAAGGCTATTGGAGTTAAATGGGTTACAAGACCTAATTTAAACCCAATGGAGAAGTGGATAAATATAAAGCTTGCTTGGTTGCAAAAGGATATAAGCAAGAATATGGAATTGACTATACTAAAGTTTTTGCACTAGTGGCTAGAATGGATACCATTTGGATGGTGATTGCATTGACAACACAAAATTCTTGGCCAATTCATCAAGTTGATGTCAAATCATCATTTCTACATAGAAAACTTACAAAGCAAGTATTTGTAAAACAACCTATTGGCTTTGTTAAATATGGGGGGAAAAAATAAATTTTATAGACTATAAAGGGCTCTTTACAAACTAAAACAAGCTTCTAAAGCTAGGTATAATTGTATTGCTTCATATCTCTTAAAAGTTGGTTTCTTGAAATGCCCATATGAACATACACTTTATATGAAGCATGATGATGATAACATAATGATTGTATGTGGATGATTTAATGTTGAGCGATAATAATCTTGAAACGATAAACAATTTTAAGTAATCCATGGAGACAAAATTCAATATGACAGATTTAGGGATGTTGTATTATTTTCTTGGTCTAGAGATTACTCAATCAAAGGATAGTGTATTTGTTTGTCAAAAGAAAAATGTTAACGAAGTGCTGAATAAATTTCATAAGATTGTAATTTTATTACAAAACCAATGAAGCAAACTCAAAATTGGTCAAGAATCCTGTGGAGAAGTTGTGAATAGTATATTGTTCAAGAAACTTATATGAAGTCTAATGTATATTACAACCACAAGGATAAACATAATGTATAGTGTAGGCTTCATTAGCAAATACATGGAGAAGCCTATGCAACAACATCTCCTTGCAACCAAAAGAATTTTGATATATCTCAATGGAATAATTGACCATGGTTTGTTCTACAATAAGGAAGATCAAAGTGAATTAACTGGATTTGTTAATAGTGATTTTGCAAGGGACATGGTGTTGTATATTAGGTGTCTCTTCCTATGTGGAGAAAGGTCCAAAATTGAGAAGTTCACTAAGTTTATCACTTATTTAAGTAAAGATGGATATTAGAAAAGGGGAGAGAGACAATTAGGTCTCAATCAAGAGAGAACACCAGCAGCTTGAGAGAGAAGAAGAGATAAAGTAATTTTTGCTCAAACATAAAGTAGTGACTGTAAAATCACAACTGCAAATTTGTTCATCATTAGATTGGGTTGAAATTTTTACTATAGTTTCGTAACATCTGGTTTTTCATTTTGAACAGTTGGAATCCAAAAATGTGGTCTAAGTTAGAAGATATTTAGTTCGTATAATAGCTTTGTTCTTTGAGTTTTTTCATCTTCTTGGTTTACTTTTGTAATCTTTATGACCTTGTTTGTTTCGTTGTTAGCATTATTTTGTGCACTTGATTGAAACTCTTTTGTACCCTTGTTGATCATAGTAAAACTATTTCTTTCGTCTAAATGACACTTAATTTTTTACCATTTTTTAGGATTTTTTCATGTAAAAAATCTTTTGTGCCTCTTATGTTGATTTTTTATTGTTATTTATTTGTTGTTGTTTCTCACGAATTCTTGCAAGTTGAAGGGATCTATTTTCATTAAATTTAGTCTGTGATTGGTTTTTTGTTCTTATTATGTTGTTGTCCCCTCATCATAGTGACATCAAAACTCTTTGTTGTTTGAGGCTATTTGACTTGCTCGAAGATGAAGAAAAATACAAAAATGGCTACTTAACTGACATTAACTACCACTTGCTGAAGGGTAAAATTAAAGACTTGTTATTTGTGAAGAAAATGCATATTCTTGTATTTACTACTCAAAAGTTGGATTTTGTGTCTAATGAATATTGAGATTTTGAACATCAACTGGTGTATGGTTTTATTCGATAATATGTAGAAGATAATGTTTATAATCACATCGCTAATGAGACTCATGCTCAAAATTTGTGGGAGAAGATGAAGTCTTTGTATACATCTAAATTAGGAAATAATAACTTGTATTTATTGAATTGTTTGACAAATTTGAGGTAAAGGGAGAGTTCTTCCATTTTAGGTCACGTAAACATATTTCAAGGGCCTCTAGATCAATTATGAAGAATGAGTATCAAATTTGATGATGAAGTTTTGGCATTATGGCTACTAAATACTTTACATGAGTCTTGAGAAACATGTTGGATTTCTATTACTAACTCGGCACCTAATGGTGTTATTTCTTTTAAAAACGACAAAGAGTTATGCTTTTAATAAAGAGATGAAAAGGAAGACACAAAGTTCTTCATCTCAGTTTAAGGTGTTTGTCATTGAAAATAAGGAAAGAAGTTAGAAAAAAGAATCAAAGGGTGGTAAAGAGAATAACATGAGTAAGTTCAGGTTCAGATACAAGAATATGGAGTGTTACTATTGTCATAAAACAACACACATACATAAGAATTGTTTTATGCGAAAAATGAATAATAAAGGAAAAAAAGGGTAAGCAAAAAGGGAAGGATCATGATGATGATCATGTTGCTACTATTACTTGTGGTGATCTTGTTATTCTTTGTGACCATAAGTCAATTATTTTTATATCAAATTAGAGCATGTGGATAGTTTATAGTGGTGTTATACTACATGTTAAACCAAGGAAGAAGTTCTTCACATTTTACACTTTTGGTGATTTTGGAGAGTTGAAGATGGGTAATGATGGTGTATCTAAGGTGATTGGTGTCGGTGATATTTTCCTACAAACCAACATGAGAATGCAGTTATTGCTTAAAGGAGTCAAACATGTTCTTGACATCCATTTTAATTTGATTTTTGTGCAAATGCTTGATGATGGTGGTTATGATAACCACTTTGGTTCTGGAAAGTGGAAACTCACCAAAGGTAACTTCATTATGACCAAAGGAGAGAAATCGTCTAAATTGTATTAGACAAAAGCTTTTGTTCTTAAACACAATGTGAATGTCGTGGAAATTGAGGCATCTTTGTGGCTCCAAAGGCTTAGTCATATAAGTGAAAAGGGGTTGGATTGTTTTACTAAAATGGATGTTCTTTAAGAGTTAAAAAGTGCATAATTGGAGAAATGTTCACATTGAATGGCCAGTAAGCAAACTAGAGTATCCTTCAAGAAACATTTTTCTTCAAGGAAATTAAAGTTATTCAATTGGTAGGTTATGACGTCTGTGGTTCATTGAAGGTAAAATCTTTTAGTAGTGCAATATACTATGTTACCTTTATTGATGATTGTTCTAAGAAACTATAGGTTTATGCTTTTGCAAAGAAAAGCCCAAGTGGTTGAGAAGTTCAAACAATTTCATGTTTTGGTTGAAAGATAATTAGGCAAGAAGTTGAAATACATTCATACTAATAATGGTGGTGAGTATTATGGATCATTTTATGTTTATTGCAAGTAGTAGGTATTGCACATGAGAAGACTCATTCTAACACCCCTAAGTTGAATGGTTTAACAAAGATGATGAACATGACATTGTTATAAAGAGTGAGGTGTATGTTATCAAATGTTAGGTTAGCCAAACATTTATGGGGTAAGGCACTATACATAACAATGCATATTATTAATCTCACTCCTACAATTATTCTTCATAATGAACTGCCAGACAAAATTTGGTTTAACAAGAATGTAAGTTGTGATCATTTGAGTGTCTCCGATTGCAAAACATTTGTTTATATTCCAAAGAATGAAAGGTCCAAGTTGGATGCAAAGAGAAGACAATGCATCTATATTGGTTATGGTCAAGATGAATTTGGCTACAGGTTGTATGATCCTATTGAGAAGAAGCTAGTTAGAAATCGTGATGTGCAGTCCATGGAAGACTAAACCATTGAGGACATTAATAAGGTAGAGAAGACTACACTCGAGAAAGATATAAATCTGACTCATGTTGATCTTATGTGATTGTCTATTCACAATCTAGATAATGTTGATGGTAGTGTTCAACATGGTGAACATCATGACAATGTTGATGATCAACAACTTGGAGATGGATTAGATATTCCTATTGATAATGTTCAAGAGGAACATGAGATGTTACATGATGAAAATCTGAATGATACACCTGAACTATCTCAAGTTCAACTCAAGAAGTTTGATAAACAAAAACAACCTTCTACAAGGTATTCTTTTGATGAGTATGTGACCTTGACTAATAGGGAGAACTTGAATGTTTTACAAAGGCCTTGAAAAGTGCAGAAAAGCAAAAGTGGTTAGATGTAATGCAAGATAAGATAAAAATCCTTGCACAATAATCACACTTATGACTTAGTGAAATTACCTAAGAGCAAGAGGATCTTAGAAAACAAATGGATTTTCAGGGTGAAACATGAGAGCAATTTTTTATCTCTAGGCTACAAAGCCAAATTAGTGATAAAAAAACTTCAGCCAAAGAAAAGGTGTTGCTTTTCATGAGATTTTCTCACATGTGGTAAAGATGTCATCCATTAGAGCCATTTTGAGTTGGTTGTTACTCTTAATTTGCTGGTAGAGCAAATAGACTTGAAAACTACTTTACTTCATGGTGATTTGGAAGACGAGATTTACATGAAACAACTTAATGATTTTCAGGTTAACGATAAGGAAGACTATGTGTGTAGGTTGAGAAGAACTTATATGGTTTGAAGTAGGCTCTAAGGCAATGGTATAAGAAGTTTAACTCTTTTATGTGTAAGCATGGTTATAAGAAGACTACTTCTGACCAATGTATCTTTGTTAAAAAGTTTTCTGATAATGACTTCATTACCTTGTTATTGTATATTGATGACATGCTTATTGTTGGAAAAAATATTTTCAAGATTGACAAGTTGAAGAAGTAATTGAGCGAGTCATTTGCCACGAAAGACATGAGAACTACTAAACAAATTCTTGGTATAAGAATAATTCATGATAGTGAGAAAAAGAAGCTTTGGCCACAATTTCAAAATCAAATTTTGTAACACTCCAACTTTTAGAACCTTTTATTTCTACAAATTTTTCTTGAAAACATAGAGGGAATGTCAAATTTTGGCTATATATCATTAAGATAATCTTTTTTATAGTTACTTATTTATAATTTTTAATAATTATTTCGAGTCAGGGCTTTATGAATTGTAAAAATGGCTATTATATCCCAAAATCTCTATTTTATAGACTGGCATGAGAAAGAGAATCACATAATTGTAAAATGGCAATCTAAGGTTGAAATCATGTTATATATGTTTAAATTTAGTTTTCATGATCTTCTTGAATTTTCAAAAACTTTTGAGAATTGTTTTCTAAAATGCACTATTCTTGTGTTTGTTTGTCTATTTGAGGCAGGCAATATTGGCCTGGCCTTCAAACATGATGAAATTGAAAAGGTCAACACAAATTTTTTCGCTTAAACTACATACCCATTTGCATGTTAAGAAAAGATATTTTAAATTTTCTAAAACATTCTACTATTTTAAAAAAATTAGTGAACTTTACTGGTTGATTCAACAGTTTTTGGAATTTTGAAAATTTTGCCCCTTTAAGATTTGATTTTACTATAACAATTAATATAAATTAGTTTTTGAAAAAACAATTGTATGGTTACATCTTAGGCTTCTAAAAAAATGGATCAATATCGTTACACATCTTAAATGAAAAAAATCCAAAACCTAAAATGGTCATTATATAGAAAAACGTGGCTAAAATGTTATTTTTTTTATGTCCATGTAGATTTTTTGAAAGTTTTGGATTTTGATCCAAATTCCTATGCCACTAATGTGTTTAAAAATTTTATAGAATGTTTTACTATGGTTTTATGTCTATTATAAACCACACTATCATATAATGAATCAAAAGTCAATGAATATGTTTTTAAGTAAGCTAATAATTTGGTAGGTTTGTGTTTAGATTTACTTAGAACAATAAAATAATTTTGGAACTTATTTTACTTATTAAACAAATTTGTCTTTTCCATAATATATAAAAGGAAGATAATTAGATTTTTCCTAATAGGGTTTAGAACAAAGTCTTAATATACTTTTTAATTAAATTTGGATTTGGTAAATAAAAACTAAAAGAAATATAATTTTAATTGAATTAGGATAATTCAAATTGGAGTATCTAAATACCTTTATTATAATAAATAAAGAAATTTTCAATTATACTTTATCAACAATTTAGGTATTTAAAAAAAATCAAATAATTAGTATTTTCCTTTTTAAATATACTTGTCTCTATTTTACGTACTGTTAAATAATTATACCTGCTTACTTATGCACATGTTGATATAATGCTTAATTATCTATAAGTATTGAAATTTCAAGTATCTACCTAATTGAAGTAGTAATAGTTACTTTGACTTGTTTAGAGAAGCTAAGACTTGAGGTATCTCTATATTATGAGACATAGATCTTGAAAGAATCTTGGTGGTCAATGATATTGAGACCACACTTGAATGACCTAGTGCTCAAGATACTCAGACTATAGGAAAATTTTGTTTAGAGGAATGTGATATGATGAACATGCAATGACATGATACTTTACAGGGAAAGTTACAACCTAGCAAGTATGAGGAATGAAAGGTAGGGGTCTATATGGCATAATGTTGCTTATGTAAGATTTAGGGGTTTGGTGTGAAAGTGGTAAAGGTCCTAATGGTTAGGGTAGTGCTCTTGTATTGAGATATTCACTATATCAAGCTTAACAAACATGGCAATTGTTCAACATTCTAAGATTGGTGCAAGAGTATATCTTTGTGATGGATTATTGATGTCATAAGTTATGAAATCTTGTGTTCCTTTGTGATGATTAGGGTTGCACCTAGGTGTTGTTTGGAGAGGTGTATCAACTCTCTGTCACTCCTAAATAAGTATGGATCCAAACAAAATCAGGGTTAAAAGAGTACAACTAAATAAATACTAACCTTCCATAAAGTCTTGTCAATTATATGATTAATGGTGATGTCCTACCATCAATGTGTAGATAAGTGTGAAACTAATATTCCTTACTCCTTTATATTTCTTTTCGTTGCATTTAACTTATGGATAGATATGTGACGATGACAATCATGCTCAATGGTTAAGTTCTTTTATTGCTATAGATATTTCAAAGATTGTTAAGGCCAACAAGAAGCTATGAGTTTTAATGACTAGTTTTATTTGTATTTATGTTGGGATAAGGTAGAATTTATATGTTTTTCCGACTAGGCCATCTAATATATGGGTTACGTTAGTAAATACACCATTTTTCTATATATTTTATATATTATATTTATTTTATAATAAGAATTGATGTATGTATTTAAGAAGATCATGGTTCTTTATATAATTATCTACAATGCTTCTTTGTTTTACGACAACATTTTGGAGAAATCTTTTTTTATTTCTTATCCCATTTCCAAATTATACATTTATAAGTTAAGAAATAAATACAAAAAAATACCAACAATTTCGTAATAACAATTAACAATAAATTACTATGAAATGTGTCTAATGTGATAAAGTATCACTAGCCTTAATGTCAGTTTGTACAACAATAATGTGTCACTTTTAGGTATTGGCCTCTTTCAGTCGTCACAAACCAATGAGCATCAACTAAGTTAGAACAACCTATCAGTATTCATTCAATTGACGCTTAACTCTATTAGTAATTGCAACAACAATATTGTTGTTGCATAGCTGCTTGCAACCTCAATAGCCCATAATTACAGTGTGAATGTCGATCAAATGAAACACCACAATGCATTTACAATGAAGCTACAACGGAACCTCATCGGTATTCTATTTCACCTTTTTGTCGAAAAACAACAAACATTCAAATTTCAATATTCTATTATAACTTCTAAGTGTTAGTGATGGAATGGGTGTGGTCATATGATATGTTGGGGGATATCAAATCTTAAAATGATTGAAAAGTTATACTATTTTATAAAATAAAAGATATATCAATATATAAAATAATTGTAAAATTATTTTTTACATTCAATGCAAACATAATAATTTCATGCCACAATGGTCGCAATTTGCATCACATCGGTCGCATTGCCCGAAACTACAATCGCAACAACTTAGGACCATGGTGATGACCTTTTCTACATAGCAACAACAAAAGTCGTTGCTCTTTCTTGGATTTCTTGTAGTGCAACTATCAATATGTTATATTTATTTTTCTCTTATAATACAATTTAAATTGCATATTAGAGGTATATTGATCTAATCCCTTATTGATGAGATTTTAATTAACAAAAATACAATTCATCTTTTACTTTTTAATAAAGTGGATGATGAAAATTTGACTTATTATCCTAAATTTCATATTGGAGAGATAAAAGAGGAGTTTAAGAAGATTAATAATAATAAAGTTATTGGTCCAAGTGGTATTTCTTTTGAAGTTTGTAAGTGGATAAAAGAACAAAATATCATTTGACTCAGTGAGATATTTAATGAGTTTTGATATATAAGAAGATATATAATGAGGGAAGAAATAACATTTTTGTTCCTATGTTCAAAAACGCTTTGTATATTGATGTTTAGTATTATGTATTTTTGTCATCAAGAAATTAATCTGCTAACATTTTCTCTTTAAAATTGTTACCTAAAGTCTTTTTAACTAGAGTGTAAAATAATTTGATATAATTATCCAATCACAACCCAATCATATATGATAAATTTGTCATCTAGTAATAATGCCATTACAGAGGATCCATGCTCCCATGATTGACACATCTTACAACAATATTAATGATATTCATGGATCCATTCTCCCATTATATTGATCTCTCCAGAGGTTGACAGTAAACAGCACAAGGTTCTCTAGCTCCTCCATTACCAGATTCAGTAAATATTGTAAAGTAGTTATTTACATTTTGGTCCCCCACCGCACCCCCATAAGTATTTTAAGAAAACCTCACATCATAATTTCACCAAGTCAAGTTCACCTGCTCATTGAGTGTCTCCTAAATTTACCTGCAAAATAATTCATTTGGTGGAGTCATCCATTCATCTCCTTTCACACTCCCTCCACTGCAAAAGATTTATTTTCCTACAATCTTGTTTGTTGTCAGTTGGATGAAATTCTAAACTATTCCTCATCTGCATTAGATTCTCTAGTTTTATACTATAAGAATTTGAGTTTCCTATTCTTGTATCTGTTTTTCATCTTGCAAACATTATATACTTAAACGGTCATAACATATTACATCTAGATTTGATTTGGAGGAATTTTGTTTAACTGCATTAGACCTTTCATGTAACAAATTTTTAGTTAAGGTCAATGTTATAGATGCTCATCTCAATATGCCATTCTGGTGCCAACATAAGAGTGAAGTCCCTAGCTTCTGGTAAAGCAATCCAAATTGTCACAAATTCCTGATCAAGTTGGAAGAACCAATGCATAAAAGTCGCGACAATTTATTCATGCTTGACCTTCATATTAAGAAAATTTTCCACGGTTCACTTCCAGTATTTCCTATAAATGCCACCCAATTGAACTTCTCCTGAAATAACTTCAGCTCTGTTATTCCACTCTACTTTCTTGATAATCTCTGTTCTGTCTCCACAATCCTCGTTCCAGTGCTTATTTATATTTTACTATATATTCATTCGATACTTAAAATCAATTTCTTGCATTTCAAAATTGTAGATATTATATTAATGGTAATTTAAAAAAGAAAAAATAATGTCCACTCAAAAAAGGATAACAACGGCCAAACTAAAGACAAGCTCAAAAAAGTGTAAAATGCAAAATCAAGATTGGAAAACAGCTTAAGTCACTGGAAAAAGTACTATGATCAAGTTATAGTAATTATTTTTTTCTCTTCAGAAATATAAATTTTATTATGTACATAATTTTGTTTAGAAAAATAAAAGAGCTAGGAGTAAGAATTTATTAGTATTAAAATGCAAGCCCGACAGGAAAAATAAATGGTGCAATATGAATATATGAAAATTCAACGGTGAAACTTCGAAGTTCGTGCTGAGTACGGATGTATGGGCCCCTAGTGAAAGCCAACATTGAACAAAGACTTTCCAACAAAAAATCTCCACTTTAAACCCAACCTTCAGTTTTTCTACAATTAAAGCTTCTGCGAGTGCTGGTGGCACTCGTAATTATCATCTATAATGAGAAATATACTATTCTCAACACTTTTAGCGATGCCATTTTATTGGTTCTGCCTTTGTAACCACATCTTTGTGGTTTCTGGCCTTTGTCTTGATGATCAGAGGTCTTTGCTTCTCCAACTCAAGAACAACTTCACGTTCAGCACAGAAAGCAGCAGGAAGCTGAAGGCTTGGAATCCAAGTCATGATTGTTGCTGGTGGATGGGGGTAACCTGTGACAAGGAGGGACATGTTACTGGCATTGACCTCAGTGGGGAATCAATTTCTGGTGGATTTGACAATTCAAATGTTCTTTTCAGTCTTCAACATCTTCAGAAATTGAATTTGGCTCATAACAATTTCGGTTCTGTCATTCCTTCTGTATTTAACAAGTTGGACAAGTTAACTTATCTGGATCTATCATATGCTGGCTTTATGGGTCAGATTCCAATAGAGATTTCTCAGCTGACGAGGTTGGTTACTCTGGATATCTCTTCTCTTTCCTATTTAAGTGGGCAAGAGCTGAAACTTGAGAACCCAAATCTACCACAGCTTGTCCAAAATCTCACCAGTATTAGGCAACTGAATCTGGATGGTGTAAGAATAACAGTTCCAGGACATGAATGGTGCAGTGCCTTCTTGTCGCTGCATGACCTGCAAGAACTTAGCATGTCACGGTGCAATCTCTCAGGACCCCTGGATCCTTCC
>JAMLFT010001827.1:13294-28503 GCA_026544285.1 Pachyrhizus erosus
ACAATCTCCATGGTTTCTTTCCAGCTTTCCCATTGAGCAGATCTCCTCTTCGGACCTTAAGAGTAAGTAACACAAGCTTCTCTGGAGCATTTCCACACTTCATTGGTAACATGAGGAACTTATCTGAATTGGATTTTTCTTATTGTGGATTTAATGGAACACTTCCCAATTCACTGTCAAACCTCACAGAACTCAGTTACCTGGACTTGTCATTTAACAACTTCACAGGTCAAATGCCATCATTTGGTATGGCCAAAAAACTTACCCACTTAGACCTTTCTCATAATGGTTTGAGTGGTGCAATTCCGTCATCTCACTTTGAAGGACTGAACAATCTTGTCAGCATTGACTTGCGTTATAACTCATTCAATGGGATCATTCCTTCATACCTTTTTACACTCCCACGGCTGCAAAAGATATTTCTTTCCCACAATCAGTTTAGTCAACTAGATGAATTCATAAATGTGTCTTCTTTTGTATTAAACACCCTTGATTTAAGTAGAAATTCTCTATCAGGGCCTTTTCCAACATCTTTCTTCCGGCTCAGTAGACTGTCTATCCTCCAACTTTCTTCCAACAAGTTCAATGGGTCAATGCAGCTAAATATGCTTTCAGAACTTAGAAATTTAACTACACTAGACCTTTCATACAACAACTTATCAATCAATGTGAATGTTACAAATGTTGACTCATCTTCCTTTCCCAGAATTAGCACTCTAAATTTGGCATCCTGCAACTTGAAAAGATTCCCTGGTTTCTTGAGAAACCATTCCAGATTAGCCGAACTAGATCTTTCAGTTAACCATATTCAAGGAATAGTGCCCAACTGGATTTGGAAACTACAAAATCTAGAAAGGCTTAATATTTCTCATAATTTGTTGACTCATTTGGAAGGACCTTCGCAGAATCTTTCTTCCAACTTGCTTGTCCTTGATCTTCATCACAATAAACTTCAGGGGCTGATACCTGTTTTTCCTCAAAATATACTGTATTTGGATTTCTCAAGCAACAAATTTAGCTCTGTTATCCCACCAGATATTGGTAATTACCTGTCTTTCACATTTTTTCTGTCTCTTTCAAACAATACTTTGAATGGCAGTATCCCTGATTCTCTCTGCAATGCTTCATATCTTCAAGTGCTTGATCTTTCCATGAATAACATTTCTGGAACAATTCCCTCATGTTTTGGGACAATGAGTGAGACCCTTGGGGTTTTGAATATGAGAAAGAACAATCTTACAGGCCCTATCCCAGATATGTTTTCAGCTTCCTGTGCTGTAAGAACTCTGGATCTCCAGTACAATAAATTATATGGAAAGATTCCAAAATCTCTTTCTAATTGCACAACATTAGAAGTATTAGACCTTGGAAATAACAAGATTATGGATGTCTTTCCATGCTTTTTGAAGAACTTATCGACACTCCGGGTCTTAGTCTTGCAAAAAAATAAATTTTATGGTGACATTGGATGTCCAAAGACCAATGACACTTGGCACATGCTTCAAATAGTGGATCTGGCCATGAACAATTTCAGTGGCAAGCTACCTGGAAATAGTTTCACAAGGTGGGAGGCAATGACATATAAAGAAAACCAAACTGAATCCAATGCAAATAACATTCGATTTCAGTTTCTTCAATTTGGTGATCAAATGTACTATGCAAGCAGCGTGACAGTTATCAACAAAGGTCTGCAGATGGAATTGGTTCAAATTTTGACAATCTTCACATCTATTGATTTCTCATCCAACAACTTTGAAGGACATATGCCAGAGGAGCTAATGGATTTCAAAGCACTCTATGCCCTCAACTTGTCGAACAATGCTTTGTCTGGTGAAATCCCATCATCAATAGGTAACCTAAGACAACTAGAGTCTTTGGACCTTTCAAAAAACTCTCTGAGTGGAGAAATTCCTGTGCAACTTGCAAGATTATCATTTCTTTCATATTTAAACCTCTCCTTCAATCATTTGGTGGGAAAGATCCCAACAGGTACCCAACTTCAATCATTTACGGCGTCTTCGTTTGAAGGTAACGATGGGCTATATGGACCTCCATTGACTGAAAATACAATTGGTAAAGAGCCACCACCACCAGTGCTGCCACAACCAGAATGTAGGAGGCTAGCTTGTACAATTGATTGGAATTTTATTAGTGTCGAATTGGGATTGATTTTTGGCCATGGAATTGTTTTCACTCCACTCTTGATTTGCAAGGGATGGAGGGTATGGTATTGGCAATTTATTCACACAACTCTTTGTTGGATCTTTCCTAAGATGTATGTTGAATTTGTAAATAACAGAGGACAAACATATGCAACATTAAGGTGGGGGCATTAGTGATTAAAAGCAATTGTTCAAGTAAGTGAAGTCATATGCAATCTCCTTTCTAAATGTTTCCTTTTCCAAATTCAGTAATTGCTATGGATTTATGTCTTAATAGAAAAGGAAAAAAATATTATAAGGAATATGTGTCGGAACTTTAAAAGGATTTTTTTTTTTTTCATAAGGAAAAGTCAAATTTCCATACCAAAGAATTTAAAATAACTTATACACATCATTAAACTAACTAAATTAAATTCTTTAATCTTTAAAAATATATTCTAAAACATTTTAATAAGTACTATCACAAAGTATTGTCTATTCTTTTTTATCCATAGATATTGTCTATTCATAAATGTCAGTGGTTGAGTTGACATAATTAAATGAATAGTTTTGGACCTATCTTTTTTAAATGTTTTTATAAAAAATAATTATTTATGTATTAACTATATATGAAGTCATAAATATTGATTATGTGATTGACATGTTATTTACATCAAAAAAAAATTATTGATATGACAATAATATAACTAATTTGTTAATTTTTGTTTGAGTGGCATCTTTTTCTCATCCACTTTATAAAATGTTTAATGCATATTTAATACAATTCTTATGAATATGAAAGTTGTAATATAAATTACATTTCCTTTAAATCATCCTAAATATCAATGTAAAGCTATCAATCATCATAATAAATTTTTTTGTTCTTTCAAACTCATTTTGTATTGCTCTGTTCCAGGATTCATGAATAAGGTATTGTTGACAAGAGTTTATACATGTCAATGACAATGTCATAATTTGTTTAAGATAATGTGTGGACTACATTTGGTTGTTCAATGTGTTGCAATTGTGTAATTTGCTTATATCATAATACTTGATTTTGGGTTTACTTTGTTGTATAATTTATTATTGTTAGTTCTTTATATTTTTAATGTAATTTATTTTACATAATAAAAAGAAATTAAATATGTTTATGGTCTTTGGTAATATTTTTTAAGTTTTTTATCTTTAATAAATTTAAAATTTTATTTTTAGTCATCATTGTTAATAAATTATAATGGATTGTTGAATTATCTGTTAATTGATATATATGATAAAATTCACTCAAGTAAAAATTAAAAATTTTAACATTTTTATTCATACAAATAAATAAAAAACAATTAATTAACTCAACACTTAACAGTAACGTGTTAATAGTGAGGGTTAAAAATAAAAAAATTTAAATTTATAAAGAACCAAAATTTTCAAAAGATTTATACATGACAAAAACATATTTTAGTCTAAAAAAATAAGAACAATTTTAACTCAAAAAATAAAATAAAATAAACAAAAAAAATAGAAAAAGAAAAAAAGACAAAAAAAAAAAAGAGATACAAAGTAAAATAAGAAATATAAATAAATAAAATACATAATGCAAAATAAATATAAAAGAAAAAAGAAAGAAAAAAAGCAATCAATAACGTTGCTTTGCAAAATAGTGCATGCTATTTTGAGAGTGAGCCAAATTAGCTCTTCCTAGGTCACTTGTTTTTTCTCCTTTAACCTATGCAAAACAAATGCACCTTAAAATCTTATATTTATTTGTTATGACTCTGATGTTAGTCTCGTTTCTTTCTCTGCAAATACTTTGTTGCTAATTTATGTTCTTTATATCTAAATTAATATACTCGTGTCCCAGTCTCCAGCAACAACTCCATTTTCTTCAAGTTTTAATAATAAGAAATCAAAAACAAATAACACGAATTATAAAATGTCTCAAAAGGAACAGAAGGATAATGTAGAATCAAAGCTCCATTTCCCCTGTACTATCCAATTACCATATCCTTTCTCTCCCATTTACAACACACTCAGTGCTTTCTCATGGAGCAAATATCATTCTTGCACAACATGGTCTCTCAACCTCACTTATCACTCGGAGCAATACATGGATTCTCTCTCACTCTCATGTTTTTCAGAAACACGCATAAGCAAGACAACATATTGGCTCACTACGAACAAAAAATGTCACTTACATATCTTATTTTCTACATTACATTTTTTTTTTCTACTTCTTCTTATAACCTGTGTTTGTTAAGTTCTTTTGTTTTGCTAAAGCTAAAGGTTCTGGGATCTTTTGCAAATTATTGTTGTTAACTATTCTAACTACACGATTCGTTCATAAAGAAAAGGTATTATTTCATTTTATATTATTGAGCACATCCCCTTTTTGGGAAAAGAAAAGGGCATTGAGCACATCCCTGTAATCTCATACTTTTGTTAAAAGGTTTTCTTTGAATATATTATATTTTTTCTTTTCCCTTTTCTACCTATTACTTTTTTCGTAAGTTTTAGAAAAATTGTAATTTAGTTTTATTTTTAGATATCACACACTTTTACTGTTAAGTTTCTGTCTTTTTCTTTGGGAATTTTTTCTGTTTAAATTCATGTCTATTTCGTGATTTTTTCGGATTCCGTTAATGCTAGTTTTTACTTTTTCTTATTTGGTTCAAGTTTAGGATATCGCCATAACTAATAACTTCTACATACTTCTCAGAACAGTTTGTTGATCGTCAAATTCAAAGAGGTTCAGGAGATTTTGGGAGAAGTTTGCTTTTTAATCTAAATAAGAATAATTTCATTTTTTTTTTATTTCAAATTGTTGTGTTTGCATAAAGTAACAGTCTAACATATTTTGAGAATTGCATGTTGGTAGATTAATTTCATCAAAGTGGGTATTCTTTTCAGGTAAAGGATTTTAATGGCTACGGTGACCTTTATTCAAAATTCTATGCTATTTACCTATTACATTTTATTTTAATTTTTTTCAAAATTATAATTTTAGTTATATTTTCAGATATTACACACTTGCATTACTCATATTGATAAGTACTCCAGCTTTTCAAGAGATTTGCAGACATGTTGAAGTTCTTTTAAAGAGCTAATTGTTTATCTCGCTTTTACCTTCCTTTTCAGTTAGTTGTCACATTGAAGCATTTGAACTTCTCTCGTAGTTTTATAGAAAAAATAATTTTTCCATAGAGTATTATTTAACTGATGATGTCACATTTCTCTTGTAGTAACTGGAATCAATCATCATTCAATATTTGATCCATATTTATTTCTGCACCAGCCATGAATACATATTCTTTGTTATTACCTATCAAGTGGTACACCTTAGAATCTTTTTAAAAAAAACCACAAAAAATGAGAAATTAGCTAGCCTTCCAAGGTAATTTTGTAGCCTCCAAGGCTATAAAACAAAATTTGGGAGCTTTATATATGACCAAAATATTGTACATGCTCGTCTCAACATTTTCCTTTTTTTTTTCAATCATCCTTACAATTGAAAGTCTTCAAAGATTCTAACTAGGCTAGTTGTAGGTCTAGTTCCTCCCCAGTTACCAAAAGTTTTCTGTAGGAAAGAAAGACTAAAACATTTTATGGGATATTTTAAGCAAGTGACAACCAATTTGTTAATAAAATATTTTTTAAAACTAATTCAAAAGTAAAAGCGATAGCTTGGTTATCACTCGTGTTTTAACATTGCGTGCCAAAGCTTGAATCTCTCCCACTTTCTCCCTTTTTGAAATCTAATTATTTGGTGCCAATCTAGTAAGTGATGGCATTAGTGCTACAGTTGTTGTTCCTAACAATGACTAAGTTGTCTCTTTTTACAACCTGGACTTTCCTTCTCCTTGTCACTCTCAATCACTTTTCCTCACCTTCTCCTTCTCTTTCCTTCTCTATATATCTCTCGCGTATGCGCACACACTCTTTCTCCCTCACACACATTCTCTTGCTTCACTTGTTACAGGTTTAGTGAGCGGCAACCAGTGGCAGCAAAGTGCATTAACAACAACATTGGAGGGGAGTCACAACTAAGTTCTCTCTAGCTAGGGGCTAGGTCATGCCACCACTGTCTTGGTTTGTTCTTTTTTTGTTTTTCAAATTAGGTGATGTTGTTAGAGTGGCGAAGATGTTGTGTGGAGCAACTGGTTGAAGCTACTGGAAAATTCTTTGTTGGTGTTGGTGGGATAGATTTTGGTTAGAATAGAGATGGAGTTTAAGCAAACACGGAAATTCACCACTGCAAAGGAAAGTGTCTGTTTTTTTTTTCTTTGTAACACTGCATTTAATGTCGGTTCGTACAACAATAATGCATCACTTTTAGGCATTGGCCTCTCTCGGTCGTCACAAACCAATTAGCATCAAGTAAGTTAGAACAACCTATAGCTATTCATTCAATTGACGCTTAACTCTATTAGTGACGATCGTGGTTCTAAGTTGCAGTTCGCAACTGCAATTGCAGCAACAATATTATTATTGCATAGCTGCTTGCAACCTCAATAGTCCGTAATTACAGTGTGAATTTGGATCATATGAAACACCGCATTGCATCTACCATGAAGCCACGACAGAACCTCAAGAGTATTCTATTTCACCTTTTTGTCAAAAACAACAAACATTCAAATTTTAATATTCTATTCCAACTTCTTAGTATCAAATGGATGCGGTCATATGGTATGTTGGGGGATATCAAATCTTAAAATGATTGAAAAGTTTTACTACCTTATAAATAAAAGATATATGAATATATAAAATAATTGTAAAATTATTTTTTACATTGAATGCAGTCATAAAATTTTCATGGTACAATCGCCTTAATCTATATTAAAAAAATAATAATACAATAATAATAAATAACTCAATCATAAAATAAATATAGTGAAAATAGATTTTTTTAATTCTTAAGAAGATGTAAAAGGCAATAAAAAATAAATAACAAATAGATCTAATTTTAACACTCTTTCCTTTCTCATCAACATTAAATATTCAAATTTTATTTCATCTCTTATCGGCATTAAATTTAAAAATTTTGTATCCTCTCTCAACTCTTACCATAATATAAATCTATTTTGAAAATCTACATGAATTATAAAAATAAATATATTTGTCAATTTATAGTATTTTATTTTTGGTGTATATTAAAAGAAAATAAATCAATTTAATATAAAAATATTAATTTTAAATTAGTCTTTCCTAATTTTTTTAAAACAAATAAAAAATTATCAACTTACATAATTAATTCAAATTATTATCATTTTTGTTACTTTTTAAGAAAAAAAACTTGATCTTTTCAATCAAATAAGTTATTATTATTATTTTTAATAAAAAAAAACTAGGAAGATTAATAAAAAATGTTAAAAGTATACAGAACTGATACAAAATATTAATATTTTTTATTGATAAAAAAATTAAGTGATTGAAAAAAAGATTTATGTAATTTTTGGAAATTTTCAAAAGAAATTTACGTGATTGAAAAAAAAATAAGTGATTGATTTTTTTTACTTGATCCATAAAAAAATAATCTTCAATCACATAATTTTTTTATTAATCATGTAAGATTTTTATTCAAATAATAATAATAAATTACATTATTGAAAAACTCAAGTTTTTTCTAAAAAAATAACATAAAAAATAAAAATTTGAATCAATTACATAAGTTGATAATTTTTTCAACCAAATTTTCTTATTATTTTTAAAAAAATTAGTAAAGACTAATTCAAAATTAATATTTTGTATTAATTTTCCTTTAGTATGTATCTAAAATTAAAACACTACAAATTGAAATATATATTTATTTTTCATATACATGTAAATTTTTAAAATATATTTATATTATGATAAGAGATGAGGGAGAAGAAAATTTGAATATTTAATAACTATGAAAAATGAGAGAGAAATAATTGAATAGTAAAATATTGTGATATTTCTAAATTTAATTTAGTAAATATAAGAATTCTGATTTTTTTGTTTAAATTTATTGATATAAATTACTAATACACTTCAACTAAAGAAAAATTATATTCACAATTCCTCTGTGTGTTTATATATATATATATATTATCTTTTATTTATTTATATTAATTTATACGGTTGAATTAGTAATTCTCATGTACGAAAAGTAATTCACTTGGTCAGTTATAAGTCTAAAATTTAAAACATTGGTAAAAATGGACCCTTCTAAATGATTGTCACTCAAATCAAACAATTGTAACTTACAGGAGGTATTTGTGAAATCATTGAGTTGACCATTGAATTTACTATTGGAAAGATACACCCAATGCAGTTATGGAAACATGAATATAGAGGAGGGAATGATTCCAGAAAAGAAGTTATTCATTAAGTCGATGTGATCTAAATTTACATGATCTTCTAGTTAGCATACGATATTGCACCAGTGAAAGAGTTATCAGAGACGAATATCCTTTGAAGTTGTTTGCACATACCTAAAGATGAAATTCAGCAGTATAAGTGATTCCCTAACAAATGTAGATCAACAAGTTGGGTCAGATTTGATAATAACATAGGCAGTATTAGGAGATGTAGCTTGTGACTAGTAGTGAGTCTATATAAAAGCTAATGCAATTATTTTGTAAACTTTTTTACTTAATAGGATGCTATTTTGCTTCTGTCTTGAGTGGTTAAGCATTATGTTTAGCTTCTCTGTTGACGGTTAAGCATTGATTTATGCTTCTGCCAAGTGGTTAAACTTTGAGGTATAGTTTCTGCTTGGTGGTTAAATTTTTGCCTTATTATGGCTTTGATGATTTTTGCTTATGCCTTGTATGGTAGTTAATGTTTGTTCATTACATTTCCAGCCAATGTATTTTTTGCATTTTTCTTTGAATTTTCTTTTGCTTTGATATGTCCTTGTGTTTTTCATTCCAAGCGGGAAGTATTGTGAACACATTCCAACTGGCAGGGGGTTATTAGAGACGTAGCTTGTGACTAGTAGTTAGCTTATATAAAGGCTAGTGCAATCATCTTGTAATAACCAATTCATTTTTCAATCTGATACATTTTTATCTTGAGTATAATATTTTTTTCTTCTTTACCTTTCCTTAATCATTTTTTCTAACAGGCAGTGTTCCATTAAAATTTGTGTTAAGTATCTCAAATTTCCATTAGAATTTGAAAGTGGACCTAAGAAATTTGTGTTACTTACAAAACAAGGTCTGGAGATATCCATTTGGCAGGAAAGTAATGAAAGAAACCATGAAGATTGTAATTACCTGATATATCAATAAAAGACAATGTTGGTATTTCGAAGATCTTTTACAGAAACATTCTATTCAACTCGCAATCAGCAAGCCTCAAGGAGGTCAGACTTTTGAAATAGGCAAAAGTATCTAGAAATGGACATGATGAGTTATTATTGAAAGGGGTTACCCAATTATAAATGTGGCCTCAAATAAAATTTGGGAAGCACATTTTTCATTTTAAAAAAGAGAATTTATGTTAGTTTTTTTTTTAATATATGACTTTTTTTGTTTTAAAAAACTAATAACAAATATTTTTTTTGTTGGTGAATCTAAATATTAAGCTTCAATTGTTTTACTTTCAGGCTGGCTCTTATATCATGAAGATCAATGACTAACAGATTCTCAAGTCCTGTAAGGGAAGAGTGAAGTAGCCGTGAGAGATCACAGCTAATCATGCTCAACTCTTCCAGAGTTGGAGTTTGCAACAGAGCAGTGTGTCATTCCTGTGCTTGACCTGATAGACTCACACCATTTAAATAAAGTTATCTTATTTTGGTGAGGTAATTTCTGACAAGTTCTCTGAGGCTAGGATTCTCAAGTTTCACTTCTTGTGCCTGTGCTGAAAGATCAAGAGTAACTAATCTTGTCCGCTGACAAATCTCTATTGGAATCTGCCCCACACAAAGCCAGCATATGCCAAGCTCAGAGAGGTTAAATTCTCTAACTTGTTGAATGCAGATTGACTATCTGAATTGAAGTTATTGTAAGACAAATTCAAATGCTGGAGGTGTTGGAGACTGAAAAGGCTACTTGAATTGCCAAATCCACCAGAGATTGACTCTTCACTCAGGTCAAGACAAGTAACATCTCTCTCCTCGTCACAAGTTACACCTCTCCACTCACAACAAGCAGTATTTTGATTCCATGACCTTAGTTTGTTGGAATTCAGGCTCAAATGTAAGATTGTTGTTCTTCAATTGCAGGAACAATGATCCTTGATCCTCATGACATTGTCTAAAGACAATGTATATAGTGAGATACATCCAGTAGTAGATAATGAAATAAAACCATGAAACTAATGAATTCTCATTGGCGTCTACACTAAAGAGATAGCGACACACAAGGTTGAACAAGTGAGGAAAGCTGACAGAGTGTGATTGATAGGATGGTTGGTCAAAGATCTGAACAATGTCCCCAGTTGTAGGAATTTGTTTTGGATAAGGTGTTGTTTGCCAAAGAAAATAATGAATTTTGGATAAGGTGTTGTTTGCCAAAGAAAATACAAAATTTTGGAGCAGCCTACCGAGGCCCGTTCGAAAATCGTGATAAATGAAAAGAGTTTAGTCAAATCAGACGTGCCTAATTAGATTCAATTTTATTTCGGGTGAAAAAACAAATAAGAACGGGTAACTTTGGACGGGTTCAGGTAGCTTAAATCAATTTTGTCGATACCCGAACCCAATCGATTGATTAAAATATGAATAACTTAAAAAATTTAATCTTATATATAAAACACTAAACTTTCATTTTTTAATTGTTCACACACATGCATTAATTTCATCCCATGACTTTGGTTGTGCAACTTGTGTTTGTGTTGTGTAGTTCATAGTTGTATCCCTCCTCCCTCTTGTTAGATCTTTTATTGTGTCCTCTTTTTTGTTCTGCCTACTCTATTCCTAAGTCTTCTCTATTATTCTACAACCTTAGTCTCAACAAAATCACCATTGTCCCTATATAACACAACCTTTCATCTACGCAACAATAAACATGCATGTGTGCATGCTGAAATTCGCCAAGCCTATTGGCGCATGCCAAGACGTAGTCTACATCATAGATCTACAAATGGAGATCTTGCCCAATGGCATGTTTTGAATCAATGACCCTTCCAATGTCGATGTTACTTCAATCTTGTGAGTCCATTACCAAAGGCGGTGTTTGTGACGTTTACCTAAGTCAAGCCACCCACCAAAATCGAAACCTGCTTAACCCGAACTTGTAAAAATTGATGGAACATTTGGACGAAAATTGACCCGTTTCATGTATCTATGGGTTACTTCGACTTGTGTTTTCTGGACTCAGAACCCTTTGAACCTGACTGTTGATCACGCCTAGTTTTTAGCCACAAAAGTATTATTTATTTACTTTACATAAAAAAAAATTGATAGACAATAATTTTATACTTGTCTACTTATGTGAAAGATTTGGTGAATAGCTATTACTATCTATTTAGATAATAAATAATAAATAAAAAATAAAATAAAATTTTTTTATTAATAAATATTAAATAATTTTTGTAATCATATATTAAACTATTTTTTTGTTTAATAATTTATTAGTTATCTATGAGTTGTTCATGAAATATTAATTAATTATTTTTTAGTTGCATTCTATTAGAACTAATGATAATGCAATTCATAACATCAGAGATGTTTTAGATAAATCAGTTATGTGCTATTTATTTATCTACATAAATAATAAACATTATATTTATTTACTTATCTGGCAGATTTGTTAACACCATATTATTGTCCATTGAGTCAATAAATGCTACAATAATAAATTTGTTACCTTATTAAATATTATATTATTTATTTAATCTATATAATAATTTATCATCAAATATGTAAATCAACTAACATAATATTGTTATAATGTAATTAGTGACCTTAAATTTGAGTTTTACATATGTATTTACAATAAAGACTTAGAAGAGAGTTTTGTCTCTCATAGTATTTCTACTTTGTTCAAATAGGATAACCTATTATAAAAGGGTATATATACTCTTGTATCAAATAATATAATAATTTTATTTATTTATTTATTAGTCAAATTTTTAATTTATATATGATTGTTTTAATTATAAATTTACCTCTCAAAAGATAATCCCCTTTTGTTGTTATTCTAGTAATAACTTTTTTTCATTTATTATGAGTTTTTATCTAACTATTAATTATTTATTTAACTATTTAGATATATATATATATATATATATATATCAATATTAAATGTACTTTATATCATTAGTGATTTTTTTATTTTTTTTACTTTGTCTAGGTTTAAAGTGAGTGTTTGTGAGTATGGCTACCTTGGCTAGGCTATTATTTTATTAGGCCTCTTCTCTTGGCCCAACCTTATCAGGTTTGTTCTCATATTTTAATTCTTCGGTCTAGATTATATTATATTTAACTAAGGTTGCTCCCAATTATTAAAGTATCTTTATTTATTGTCATTATTTTAATTTTTCTAATTTAGCAGGATGTTACATCCAATTTCTATGAAATATTGTGTATGTTTTTTGTCACTTATTTTTCTGTTAGGATTAATACATATATTAACATTAGTGACATAACATAAAATATTAGATGGATGGTGCCTAAACTTATCAATTACTTCCATCGTTGATTTTATAAAGACATAAAAAGTGTGCACTCAAAGCAAGAAGCTTAAGCACTTACTTTTAGTAGATGAAGTGTGTCAAGAATGTTTGAATTTTTACTACACTAAAAGTCTAGAAATAAGAGGATTAAAGAACGTGATTCTAACCAAAATTTCTCCCACTCAATTGTCAAATGGGAAAGAAGAGATAACAATATAAAGGGTCTTTCAACGAATGGTACGGGGAAAGAAGACCCAATAAAAGTCAAAATAAATGGAAGAGTTATAGAGAAAACTTTTATTAGGGGGTCAATATGGTGGAAAGACTTAGGGAGGGCTTGTGGTTGTGATGAACGAAAGAGCTAGTTCAAAAGGAATATAGCTTGGAAAATAGGGGATGGGAAAATAGTTAACTTTAGGAAGGAGATTTGGATAAAAATAAGTAGAATTTAAGTGAAAATACAATAGATTGTATAGGGTCTCAGAAGAAAAATACTCTATAATAGGAGAGATACAAATATGGCAAGGGGAGAATTGGGTATGGAACTTAAGATGGAGGAGTAATTGATTTGAATGGGTGAAACCACTATTAGAAACCTTTATACAGGAAATAAATATAGTACAGGTGAAGATGCACAATACAAACCTCTAGATTTGGAAGGTGAACAACAAAAATGTATACTCAATCAAAGATGCATACATCCTACTACATAAACAAATAGATTCAACAGAGGGACATTTTTATAAATGCTTTTGGGGAATACCTGTAACCTCAAATGTATTAGTCTTTATTTGGAAAAGGAAACTACAAGTCATCTCATGCTCTCATACTCATTTCATCAATATAGAAAATGTGCTACGATTGGATTGGGGTTCAAGTGGTGATACCTATTGATAGTAAAATGCATTACTTGCAACATGTATCATAGGGAAAATTTTTAAAATGAGTTAATGGATGGTGTGGTTTACCACAATTTGGTCCATATGACTACAAAAGAATAAAAATAGTTTTAAAGGCAAGGTTGCAAATATTGAAGGCGTGCACAACCTCATTAAGTTCAAATTTTGGTCTTGGTTAAATGTAAAATGAAGGACTTCTCTTATTCTCAATATGAATGGTCAATTGACCCGTTGCTATGATTTAAGGTTTGTAGTGAGTAGGAACTTTGTATAAGGGTGGCAGCACCCCTTGTACCGCTAATCTAATTTATGTTTTCTGGTTGATTAAAAAAAAATGTTGAATGTTATGATAAATATTTTTTATAAAATACCAATACAAGATCTATTTATAGATAACAAAAAACTATTATTGGTTGCATTGGTACTTGTTCAATTGGAACATATTTTTTCATAATGCTAATTTGATGACTGATCAAAATGTTCTAAATCATTAAAATAATATGTTCTATTATTTCTACCATAAATCACATCACCAGTTTCATTATATAGTCTATATTTAGGTGTTTTAAATCAATAGTAGACATTTAATTATGTTGATATTGGCACATGAGTAATATGGTCCAAAGGTTTACGTAATAAACTAGTATTGTTTCAAGTGATATATATATATATATATATAATTTTAACAAAGATAATTTTATTATTCTTAATTATCTTACAAATTTTTCACCTTTGTAGTCATTTAATGTATGAAGATTATGGATGTAAATATTTAGTTTTGTTTCCAAAGATGTAAAGAAGTATTGAGTCGTGAAAAAAAAAATATTAGAAGGGAGGTTGAATAGTATATTTGTGATTTTTAAAAGTTTTTTGTAAATATTTTTTTTAAAAAAATTAAACTCTTTTAAAAGTTTTACATGAAAAACATATCATAAAACTTTGTCCAAAAATATGTTGGGATCAAATATAAGAAATTAAAAACACAAGTTTTAATACTAGTTCACTCAACTTAAGCTATGTTTATTTTTTCTTCAATCTTAGAAGAGTTCCCAGTAACCAAAATTGGGTTATAAAACAAGTCTTTTCAATATTATTCTTGGCTACTACAAATATTATTTATGTCATTTCTGATAACACAAATATTCTCTATGTTATTTCTAATAATTCAAGTATTCTCTATATTACTTTTGGATACAACACAATCTCTCATAAAATCTAAAACCTACATATTCTTTAACATTAAGTCACATCTAGCTTTCACAACCTTTAAGAATTTTTTTATATCCTTCAAAAAGTTTTTCTTTTTCATTTAATGTTTTAAATTCAAATGTTAGAGCATTTGAAAAATAAAGGGAATAACAAATATAAAACAGGAATGTAAGAGTAGTTAAACCTTACCATATGAAAACCTGTATATGAAAACCTGAAAATGAGAGCTTGTGACTTTAATACACTGGATGAAAAGCTTGAGTGAATATATAAATCAAAGTGTAAGTTTTCATTGTTCATTAGATGAAAATTACAATGCATTGGATGTTGGATATATTATTATTATTATTATTATTATTATTATTATTATTATTATTATTAT
>JAMLFT010001828.1:0-28491 GCA_026544285.1 Pachyrhizus erosus
ATTATATCATTTATTAACGTTATTATTTAAAAATAAAAATCAAAATTTTTAAATTTTAAAAAATTAAAATAAAAAATAGTTTATTTATAAGGATAAAAAATATTTAAGGAAACAAAAATTGACAGCCTCAAAATCCATAAAAGAAGAAAATAAAAATATTAATATCTTTTTAACATATAACCTTTTTTATTATACATATAGATATCATATCTTTCTTAATTGTATAAAGAATATAAATTTATTATGTAAGTGAAAATTTTCTGTTCTAGCGTAACAAATATCTTTTGCTCATCAAAAGTGTTAATCAGCTACAGTTCAATGGAATATGACGTGACGGAAGCTTGGAATTTTAATGTCTTTAATTTAATGGCATTATTTTAAAATTATATTTTCAATAATTTCGATATCTTTTGCAGTAAAAATAATGATTTCAATATTTTCTCATGATTATAAATTAAAATTTTAAATAAATATAATATGAAAGTAATTTTTTGAGTAAAAATATATTTTATCTCGAGAAATTGAAAAATTATTTGTCTACAGTGATAACTTAAATAGAAAAAAAAAACTTTAAACAATAATAAGTGGACAAGATTTTCATATTCTATTGAGGAGATCACGTGTTGGGTTATGGCGATTAAGTTAGCGTTTAAGGAAAAATGAAATGTTCCAGTGCAAATATAGCGTTTAAGGGAAAAAAAAATGTTCCGTTTGTTTGAAGAGGAATCAATTAACAATGTAATTAAACAAGCACTTCATAAGGAAATCATACAATAAAAATTCTTAAATTTAATTTACGATGTAAGTTTATTTCTTAATTGATGATGTTAAAATAAGTAAAAAAAAAAAAAAAAAAAAAAGAGATTAGGCGAAACGTCAGATGTATAATAATAAAAGAATATCACGATAAAAGCGTGAAGCAGCAGGAGCCATAAGGAAAATGGCAGAAGGGAGGAATATTCTGACAGGAACTGCAAATGGGCAACGCAAAAGGGATATTCAGAAGAAGGACGATAGGAAAGAATATTGTGGACACTTGTCTCCAAGATAATCTCTATTCTTTCTTCTTATTATTATTATTATTATTTTTCTTTTACTCTTTTTTCTTTTCTTTTCTTAAGAGAGGGAAAAGTAAAAATAAAAAGAAGAATCCAAAGAAAAGGTGTGAGTTGGAGTTTAGCTTGTACAAGAAGACTTATGTTAGAAAGCAACCAACCATTTTTATTGAAAGCTCGTGGAATTTGATGCACTCTTCCTCTCACTTTCACACCCACACTCATATAGCCATACTGCTTTTCCTTTTTATTTTTATTTTTTAATTGAAAATCTCATAATCTTTTGTTGGTGTATCCTATGAAGCATGAGATGTAAAGATTTTAATTTTTAACCCAGACAATGTTACATATTCTCACGTTATATTTCAGATTTTGAGGAATAGTTAAGTTTTGCAAAAAATCCAAGTCTTAAGTTTCGTATTATATACATAAGGAAAACATGCATGCGTATTTATCGTCAACGAATCAAAGGAAAGAAACTAACAACAACTACTGATAAAAGTTCTTTAGTTAGATTATTTATTAATAAAATATTATTTTAATATCTACATTGCATATAGAGAAAGTTATTTATATAAATAATTATTGTTTATTAGTTGTCTGATTTTTATGTTAAATATATGAAAAAGAAAAAAAAATATTTGTGAATTAAGTAATTTATTAATAAAAAAATTTATTATAAAAAATTAAATGAATTATTCAAAATTAAAGTGGTATAAAATAAATTGATTATATAAAAAATATTAAAGATGCTCTAAGGTGTGTTATAATAAAAAATGAAGATAATTTAATTAAGTTCAAACAGTGCTAATTTTATTTTAATTACCACAGTAGTAGTTATAATCACGAGGTGTAGTTCATCCACAACGTGGTTTTTATGTAAACAAACTTTATTTTCTACATAGACGGAGCAATTACAAAAGTATTTTACTGTCTTAGTAAAAAAGAATTTCACATGTGTATGTATTATTATATATTAAAAAATATAATTCAAATATATGAAATGTATGATATCATATCAGCTAAAATTATAATTAATACGAAACTGATACACATAATATGCAAATTACTTAAGATAAAACAATTTGTCGTATCATAGTGTACATAAATTCCTTTACTAATTAAAGTGTTAGTATTACTCGATGAAAAGAACACAAATATATTTACGTGTGCTTAACTTTTGATTAGTACCTGCATTAAGCACTGAAAACCCCCTGTTATTCATTATATTTTGTACCTTCTCTTATTATTTTTTTACCACTGATTATGTTCGTTCTCTTATTATTTTACTTTTAATTTTAAAAATAATACTGCATTGACATCTGAATGGGATAAACTATAATAGATAAATGACTACATATGTATTTTTAGTTGTGATCTGCGTTCTACCTTTCTCAAGCTCAGTTAGGACTGAAATGAGGATGTTAATGACTTTAAGAAGAGATAAATTCCAACTAGCAACTATAGTTTTGTGATAGTGATAAATGTTTAATCTAACAAGTGGTATTTGAGGATCTGTGAGAGATGTATGATCCCTTTTCCCCCTCAAAGATATGATCCCCTTAATACCATGTGTTAAGTTTTCCCTCATGTATGGACTGTGTCTTGCTAAGAACTTGGAGCGATAAAGCAAGATGAGTTGATTTGAATATTTTCTTGTTAAATTTTGTTCATGGTAGAGGTAGTAAATTGACATAGATTTTTTAAGGTAGAGAGATAGCGTGAAGATTCCAAGATTCTAGAGAATATATTGGATGATGAAATATGGGTTAAGGCATAAGTTGTCGGATTTGATCCAAATTCCCAGTTGATAATTATTGTTAAATTTCCATTTATTTAAAGTTTCAAAGTCTGAATTGTAATGAATACCAATATTAATATTAATCTTAATTTATGTGGACTCTTTATCCGAATATGAAACTAATCATAGGATGTACTGGGTGGTTGATTGCTATAAGATCAACTGTTGTAAATTGTTCCTGTAAAAGAAAACTGTTGTAAATTGTTACTTATTGAAGTATTTGACAAATCTTTGAGAATGAGAAATTAAAAATGCGAATAATATTGCGAAGGAGGGTTCACAATTTTGTTCTTAGAAGTTAATTATATCGTATAAGGTTTCTAACTTTTTCAACAAAAGTTGTATTTAGCAAACGGTTTAAACTTGTTTATAAAAGTTGCATTTGGTAAAAATTTGCGTCTCTTTATATATATATATATAAATGGTAGCATGGAGAGAATTTTCTTCCCCGTAACCACCACCCCCTTCAAAGAAAATTGTATTATTGTAATGTTTTTTATAATGCATACATTTGATGTGGTCTCACTTGTAGATGAAAACATTTTAGGCTCAATTGTGTTAAATCCTACGTGATTTATGTATGATATTTTGATTTTCTCTAATAATAATTAGCAGCAATTATATATTTGAAGAAGAGAAAGATATATGAAGGAGAGAAAAGATGTACCAGCAAGATTTATTAGAAAAAATGCACAAGTTTAGTTCTCAAAAAGACACAAAAGTAGACGTGGGAGGGAGAGTACTATTAGTTAAAGGCTCTGATTGTTTTATAAGTCAAACAAGATTTTGATTTCTAATGCAAATTTCGCAAAGCATAAATGTTTCGCGCTACAGTCCAAACTGTGTTTCAGGTCAAATACTAGTAGGCCAAAACTTTAACACTAATATCTCCGACCTAGACGAGTCTAGTGAAGTTGAATCGAAGATTAAGTAAATTTAAATTTAGCCTTTAAATTTAATGATTCTAGTCGTTATAATTTCTTAACTTAATAAAATAAAAAAATAGTTTTTAAATTTGTAATTTGTTATTCACATTATAGTTCCTTCATCAAATCTTCATCATTAACTTTAATAGAACATCTTACATGATATGTTAAGTGTTTATATCACATAGACATAACACATTTGTATAGCTCAAATAATATGTTTGTACAGTCCTTGTGTGTAAAACTTAATTTAAAGAGGTTAAGACTAGATGCATAAAGTTTATTGCACAATTAATCAAAAAATTATATATATTTTTTTAAAAATATAAGATATTAAAGCAGATTAGCCTAATAGATGAGTTGAGTTTTACTCACTCATAATCTAATGCATGGCAAGTGATTCCTCCTTGTGATTTCACATTTTACAATTCAAGTATGATCTTTGATTGGAGAAAATGATATAAAAGAGGTCAAATATGATTTCAAAAGTTTATAAATCGTGTTTTAAATATGGTTTGTTGTTATAGGTGAAGAAGTTCTTTAAGTTCCAAAATTTTTGAGTCCTTAAAGACAAGCATAAAATAAAGGTGTGACAAGCATGAATATGTAAAATTTATTTCTTGTTAATTAAAATGTGAAGGTCATTTCACGTGTGTACCACGAAAACACTTAAGGTTAAACTTAGAACACTTCGTTAAAGATAATAAATATGAGTTACTTTTAAATTAATGTAAAGGATGTCAAATTTATGATGAGTGTTGAATCTAAGACTAAGTTGAAAGATTTATAACTTTTCACTTAGTGGTGAACTCTTCAAAATAGTGTATCTTACATGAATTTTATGAACATGTGATATGTGTTGTAGAAATCCTTAATGTGTCACATAAAATATTTTATTTAAATTATCAAAAAAGATTTAAAGAAAGAATTAATATAAATGATAAGTTATAGATTCATAAATTATTTTGCTATTTTGTTAAATTCAAAAGTTAAGCTGCATTTACCAAATTTAGAGATTAAATTAAGAGTTTAATCAAAAATTTGATTGTGAAAAAAGACTTGTAAATAAGAATCAGAACTATAGAAAATTGTTAGTCATCGATTAATATTCTATCTTAGGAATGTTCAAGTAGTGTTAACCTCATATTAAATTAAGTAGATATTAAGAATATTAAGTAAAAGAAATTTGTTGTAATTAATAATATATAAACTTTAACCCAATTATAAGTACTTGATCCAAACTATATATTGCAAACAAGAGAAATTACTTCATAAACTACATTATATTCAGCATTTTCGTAATTAAACTAACTATCCATGCATGTGAATGATATATAATTAAAATGAGCACTTGTAGGATAAAAAATAAAATGATTTTGATTTTTCTCATATAATTGAAGAATGAAATATTATGTTCCTCTTAGAATAAGAAATATATACTTTTAGAATAAGAAATATTTTTTTTTTATAATGAACATTATAATTAACCGTGACAAGTCTTTACATGAGAAAAATTGACCTTTTCTCTCCCTAGCATGAATATATATATATATATATATATATAAAAGATATTTAAATAAGAGTGTGTGTGAAGTTGAAACAAAACTATAATACATATATGGTAGTATTTATTATCTAATATTATAATATATAACAATTCAAACACAAATTATGCATTGCTAGTCAACTTATTTTGTTTAGTCCACTAAGTGTTTCACATGAATTATGTTCTTATAATAAAAAAATTATTTATTTTAATTTCTTTAATATATGCATTTGGAATAATTAATATGAATACAATTACAAACTTTGCTTCGAATACTTTTATACACTACATTTACTTATATGAGGAAATTTTTTATATTAGGAATTTTAAATGAGTATCTTATACTCCATACTCCTTCATCGAAAACATTCCAAACACTTCAAAAAAAAAAAATTGTTCGGCGTATTTTATAAGATATATAATATAGAAATTGACTATATGTATCATTAAAGAAGTTTTGACTTTCTAAAATTTGTAATTAAATGATTGATTGTGGATAATTAATTAATTGTTCATAAAGTTATAATTAACACATATTAGACGAAAGTTTCAGAATAGGTTATTTATACTAAATAAGAAAAATTATCATAACAAAAAATCCAAATAATACATAGGTTTATTATATACCATAAATTTTTATTATATAACCAAAAAAATATACACATAACCAAAAATGATCATAACCAAATTCACATATACCATAAAATTTTAGGTAAAAAAATAATTACCTGAGTATATTTTATCTCTTCCTTTATATTACCAAGTTTTGTAAAAATTAAGGTGCGCCAGTGTATGCCCAATTTGCTATTAATTTTATGAAAAAGTACCGTTTCATCTTTATTGTTTGTGTGAAACCCGCAAGGAATCAACTAAATTAGAAGCGATTCAATCAATCAACATAAAAACTTTTCAAAACCCTCGTTCGACCCTATTGTGATTGGCGTTTCCGCACCTGGCTTTCTAACCAAAACAAAATTCGTTTAACATGTAAAAGAGAATCTTCTTAGCTTCTTACCCACTTCATTAAAGATAGTAGCAGAAGAAGATTCTCCTCTGCTAGGCTCCTTTATCACTCTTTCGGAGGGTGATTTTTTTTTCTCCCCTTTAAGCTTCGTGGGTTGTGTTCCCTTAATTTAGAGTCGCAGAATTGGAACTAAGATATTCCTTTCTTGGAGGCAAATATTTTATTCTATATGGTGAGTGTCTCGTTTTTTAGATTAGATATTCCTCCCCTTCCCTGAATGCACTCAAATTCATGACAATTATGCAACTTTTGGACTCAAAGAGAAAGTTGCAAGGTAGTTTGATACTAAAACCTATTTGAATATGTGCTTTCCCTCTCCTTCTTTCTCCCTTTCTCTTTATTCACTGTGTTGGTAAAAATTATGTTGACGGTATATGCTCCCCCACAATTCAAAGTCTTTCCCTTAATTAATCATGATAGATTCATTAATTATTGCTGCTGTAACAGCAATTGCATACACGGGTATGAATGGATACCCACAATAACTATGTTGCACTACACATGGCCAACATCTGCATCCATGTTGGTTTCATAAAATTATTTCTCTGATCATTCCTTGAGCATGAGCTATAGAAAGTGCAACCATAATATACCATAGTCAGAACTAACATAATCCCATTTACTATATGTATATTTAATCCTAATCTTCTGCCCCGGTCCATAAAGGAAATCATATTTATAAATGATATTGGCAGCCTGCATAAAATTTAATCTCTGTTTAAGATGGAATAAGACCACTTGATGCATGACATGCATCCATGCTTCCTTATCCTTGTACTTAATCCCAAAGACTTTTGAACCAAAAATTCATGGATATATCCGGTAAAGCAAAATAAATCTCTCGTGAAAAGAAAAGGAACAAAGATAATACACCGTTAATGAGATCTTGATTTGAAATTGTTGGAGAATCTGAGTCTCATTTGCACATAGGCATAGCTCGTATGAAAAGAAAGCCAAAATAAAAGGAGTACAGGGGGATAAAAAGAGAGAAAGGAGTAAAGAAAAAAAAGGAGTAACAGTAAGAAGAATCGTCTTTTGTATTGGTGATTTTGAATTCGTACAAAGAACACTTAGAGGTTGTAAAATCAGGCTCTAAGCACATGACCCTATAATGTCAGACTCTCTGATTCCTTCTCTCACAGAACCTCTCTCATTTTTTTTTTTACACTTTTTTTACATTGGTTCTTTGTAGGAAGTTACTTCCCTCTGCTTTATCCCATGCTTTTTCTTTTCTTTCTTTCTCTCTCCATCTCTTAAACCTGCTTTATTCCCATTGAACTCACCTCTAAAAAGAAGACGATCCTCCCTCGATCCTCCTTGTGTTTAGAAACAACACTACCTCCCTTTCTCTCTCTCTCTCTCGCCCCCACCAGATTTACAAAGCAAGAAGCCAAACACCCTCTTTTGCTCTTGTTTGTTCCTACATACCACCCTGTTCCTATTTTGGCATGAACATATCTTAAACAGTGTGTGCTTGTTAATTAGTTGTTATAACTCTACGTGAAATTAAAGAATGGCATCCCCATCTGAATTAAGCCTGGATTGCAAGCCCCAAAGCTATTCCTTGTTACTGAAATCATTCAGAGATCAAACTGATCAGACCTTCAAGCTTGAAGAATTCCTCTCTCGCTTAGAAGAAGAACGTCTCAAGATTGACGCCTTCAAGCGCGAACTTCCTCTCTGCATGCAGCTTCTCACCAACGGTACACAATTCAAATCATCCTTTCATAAACATGCACACCAAAGCTAATTCAAAATCCCCCAATAAATTAATCAAACATACAGAATCCAAAACCTCAAAGATTCAAGCTACCGATTCTAAATTAGATATAGATATAACATTAACAAACTCGATCAGATTTTTTTTTCCTCATTCAGATTTTCCTAATAAAGTCCAGTATTTATATATGATTAACCTACATCATCATCTTCTTCTATTCCGATATCTCTTTGGTAATTTGTTTCCTTTTTCTTTTCCTCCTTCAATTACATATATTTGCCCAATTTTATTTCTTTGAATGCTAATTAGGTAGCAGTGATAAGCTATCAATCATTTAGGTAGAAATAACATGCAATCATAATTTCTTTATATAGTATTCTTTTGTGCACACTGAAAATATAGTAATTACCCACACAATTCTTTTTTATTGGAACAGCCATGGAGGCTTCAAGGCAGCAACTTCAGGCTTTTAAAGTAAACCATGGCACAAAGCCAGTTCTTGAAGAATTCATACCCATGAAGCACTTAAGCTCAGAAAGCTCAGAGAAGGCAACAAGCATGTCTGACAAGGCAAATTGGATGACATCTGCACAGCTATGGAGCCAAGCAAGTGAAGGAACCAAACAACAGTCCACAATCACATCATCATCGCCAATAGATGCTGATATAGGCTTCAGCATCAGCCCAAAGCTAGCTCTAGACAACAAACAGAGAAACGGTGGAGGAGCCTTTCTCCCATTCTCAAAGGAACGAAACTCCTGCCAGGGCTCTACATTGCGGCCTCTACCTGAACTCGCCCTTGCCTCTGCGGAGAAAGAGATGGAGGACAAGAAACGTGCAGAGGTAGAAAAGGGAGTTTCGTGTCAGAATAAGAAGGAGAATTCAGCAAGTGATGGAGCTGTGGTTGATCAAGGAAAAGGTGGTAGCCCAGTTGCATCATCTCATGCACAAACAACCACAACCACTACACAAACTCATAGGAAAGCTAGAAGGTGTTGGTCACCGGATCTGCACCGTCGATTTGTTAATGCTCTTCAAATGCTTGGTGGATCACAAGGTACATAAGTTTAGATAAAATATATAATCAAGTGCTTGTTTGCTAACTAAAATATATAATCAGTTGGAGCTCCTAAAGTCTGTTATGTTGGAAAAGTAAAAGTGAAAAAGCTCTTGTTTGATTTTTAGTCCTTAGGTTGGTTGTAAACTGGGTTTGTCTTAATTTTTTTTTTTTCAAACTAGTTTTAGTTTGAAATAAAAGAAAATAGAAAGTTATTTTTATAAACTCAACTTATAAAATAAAATAAATTTAAACTTAGGTTTGTAAATTTTAGCATGCACTTAATTTTAAAAAATATTATTTTTAAGTTAGGTAATAAGTATTAAAATTAGAACAATAATCTGTATACTTCATTTTTTAAATATTTTATTAATATTATTATTTTTAATATTTTTTATTAGATTAATATAGTTTTTACTCTTATCCCGGTGATAAATGAGTTTTTTTATCTGAACAAATAATTTTAGATAAAAAATAAGGGAGAAATATAAGAATGAGATATAAATAAGAAGGATACTTATGATTTTGAATGTCATAGTGAATAATAATATGTAACTTATGATATTTTGACACAGTGGCGACCCCAAAGCAGATAAGGGAGTTGATGAAGGTTGACGGTTTGACGAATGATGAAGTTAAAAGCCATTTGCAGGTAAAAATTTCACTGTTCAGCTGTACATGTATGTACAAATAAACAGGCAGGCACCTTTGTTGTTGTTGTTGTTGTACTATTATCATTGCCACCCTGACCGATGTACCATTCTGCATTTCCAAACTAACTTTTTCTAGTTTTGTTTTTTCTTTTTTTATTAATTAATAATTTCATTTCTTATTTATTTTGTTAACAGAAATATAGGCTTCACACAAGAAGACCCAGTCCAAGTCCTCAAACGGGTGCGGCAGCACCGCAGCTGGTGGTCCTAGGTGGAATCTGGGTCCCACCGGAATATGCCACGGCTGCACACACAGCCACACCTACTCTCTACGGCGCCCACCCTACCTCCCACGCGCCGCCGCCACACTATTGCGCTGCCACTCCCGTGCCGCAAGAGTTCTACACCGCGGCGCCGCCTCAGCCACTGCTTCCGCCGCCTCCGTCGCACCACAACTCGCTGCACCACCTGCACATGTACAAGGCGGTGCCACATGGCCATGGCTCTCCGGAATCCGACGTTCCAGGTTGCGGGGAGCGGTCAGAGAGCATCGAGGATGGGAAGTCGGAGAGTAGCAGCTGGAAGGGGGAGAGTGGGGAGAACGAAGGGGAGAGAAAAGGGATTGGTGAAGAGAGCAATGGGAGTGAGATCACTCTCAAATTCTAGGGTTTGTGAGAAGCAGTTTTAGAATTAGGGTTTTGCTTGCATCCCATGGCATACTACAAGTTACCCATGCATGTTCAACTACTATTCATTATTGTTCAACAAGAATGGGGAAAAAAACAAACTAAGTAGAACAAAATATCCTTAACTGTACTTTTTGCATATATTTCTGTGGTAAAGAGACTGTACTCCAGAGGGTAAAAGAGACATAAAAGTGGACATTTGTTTTGTTTTGTTTTTTTTTTTTTTTTGCTTTGCCATATGCATAGTATTGATGCTGTTATGTATTGGTATACTAGTACAATGGAGGGAAGAATTGGATTCTGACACTCTTGACATTTCCTGGGTTACAAAGTTGCCCTTTAAGTTTCACAAAGAATAACAGTATCCACAGACCAAAGTCTATAAAAAGGATTTTCCAGTGTCATGTTTGTGTGGACTATTTGGGAGTGGAGGGAATTTTAGGAACTAAAGTAAATAGAAGGAAAGCAGTAATAGTTACACCTCCACCTCCAAATAAAAACCACAATGGAAATAAAACTTCTAATAATATAGAGAAAGAAGTAATAGTTACACCTATTTAAATTTTAATTAAAATAAAATATTTTTATTTTAAACTTAAATATAAATTTGATAATATTTTATTTTATTTTATTTTAATCATTTATAAATTTTTTTATTTTAATTTTTGTTATTAAGTAATAACATTTAAATTATATTGTAACACTAATTTTGACACTTCAATGACTTAAATATATTCAAAATAATTAATAATATTAGATTACTTAATAAAAAAATTAAAAACATACTTTTAAAAAAAAACTTAAATATAATTGTCTTGTAAATAATTAATGTAACTTGTTCAACTAATTGAACTATATTTCTTAATATATTTTATTTAGAATATTGATATTTAATTAAAATTAGAATTTTATTTTTATAGTGAATATTAATTTTTATTGTATGAGTTATAGATATTAAACTTCATATTTAATTAAAAAAAAACATTTCTATAAGTATCGAATAAACCAGGCTTAATTTTTGTCCTTTTATTTAAATATCTACTCTGCCTTCAGCCAAGTGATATGTTAATGTCTCAGTTGGTTAGTCATTGATATTTAACTTCTGGATACCTTGAAGCAAGGCTGTCAAAAAAACCTCTGGACACCTTTTTGTTTATGGATTAATTTTCATACTCCCTTTGACCATCATTGGTAGTTCTTTTGTAAAGCGTTTAATCCCTTCCATGTGATATTCTTGTGGTGTACAAGGAATATTCTTGTTCACCAGTGCACACAACTCACAATAGTTGTTGATATAATAATTTTTATATTTTTTACCACTAACCTGATATTTAAAACTTTCTGAAAATTATGGTTCAATCCCCGAATTAATTAAACTTGCTGAGGAGTCCAAATTCTCCATAAAATTTGAAACCCTAGGGACCGTGACATGGGTAGTCTATGGTGCAACAACATCATAACGTTAGATCAAGGTTTTAAAAAGCAATCCGTAACTATAATTGTGGCTGCGACATCATGGTCTTTAAGGTGTTTATTACTGTAATTTTAGGTACATTAACCACATTTGTCTATAATTTCTACAATATTAAGGATAATGGTGAAATCGCGACACAAAAAAACCTTGTGTTGAATGACGTCTCTTGGATAAATTTTGTTTTTTTTTCTTTCTTTGTTTTTATTATTGTACTGATGATGTTGAATGAAAATGAATGAATACTAATCGTTGTCCTTATGATATAGGTGAGAAATTTGTTTTCATGGAACTTTGTTTTGGGTATGCATTGAGCTAGGTCTATGATATTAATTTGTGTCCTCAAATAAGAATTTGCGTAAGTGCATCCCAAGTGTATGATAAAAAGAATTGATAATTACAAATTTACGAGGGACTGAATAATAAATTATTAAAGAGTCAGATGGACCAGGTATTGCAATGCAGATAAATAGGTAATATCCCAACACGTGCACCAAAACTGGTTTAGTGAATTGTAAAAAATAGTCCTCTTGCACACGATTCATAAAAGTGGAGCAATTAACCAAATTAAATGAAACGGGTAGTTGTGGAGGGAGATAACCTGCTTGAATTCTCTGATTTTGAGATGCTAAATGGTTGTAATTTTTCCATTGTTGGCTAGCATAACAGGCTCACTACCGATAGGCCCCTTGTATTCACAAAAAATAAAAATAAAAAAACAGACGGACAGCATTACAATCTTGTACGAGCACCGAAACGGGATGAGTATTCTCTTTCCAACAACTACGGGTCTTTTTCAAGCACACTCATTTTACTTAAATGTCTTAAACGGTTCATCAGGTTTCAAAATTTAAAGCAGTTTTTTTTTTTACATCAGATTAGTATGTTGATTACCTCATTTGTCCTCAGCCTACAAGGTATATTGCGTTACTTCCTCTCACCTCTTTCATAAATATATATATATCATACACTTATTAAGAAAATAAGATAGTTATATTAAATTTTAAATTTTAATAATCTATTGAATAAACTCTTTAATGATAAAAGTCATCTAGTAAATTATTTTAAATTGGAACTTCATAACAATAATAAAGAAAGGTTGTTGAGAATAAATTTTAAAATAAAAATAAATTTAAAAATAGTTTCGTTAATTAAAATAAAAATAATTATAATTCACTTATAAAAAAGACAAAAATAGATTTTTTTTATATATATAAAAGATTGGAGGAAATTATTACCTCACTAATATTTGGGAGCCATTGTAACTTCCAGTGCTATATTTTATTTTTATGTTCAGATATAATCAACAGTGTTGATTCCCTCTGCTATTAATCACTGGGTAATAAACAATTCGTGTACTGTGTCCATGTTATCTACTAAATCTATTTTTTGCAGTGGAATGAATTGGATTTCAAATTTTAAGCAACAAAGTTGTAGAATATGTTTGTCCAATTAAACCACCAAACTAGACAGGCATGATCTATAAACAAATCAAGAAAAATTTTCATATAAAGGATTCTTCAGTTACTTTTTAGAATAACAAACCATATTAGTGACAAGGTAGTTTGCAGGATGTTAGAAGTTCAAACTTTAGTATTACCATTATACCAAAAACATTCTTCAGTCTATGAACTCCATGCAACAGAACCAATTAGAGCCCTCAAATTCCCTCTGACCAAGCAGTGTAGCACATACACAGATGGCAAGAAACATTTGGCTTGTAGCAAGTGCTATACCAACTAGCAGTTTTTCATGCCAATGTCCAAGTTTTGGATAAGAAACATCAGTCATGCAATTTAATCGTGTCAGCTTGTTTACTCTAGTGGATATTTATAACAGATGAAGTTACAAGGACAAAGTTTACCAACAACTTAACAGTATAAATAAATCTGTATTGATGCTATTTAGTTGAGACTAGAGAGGAATCGAAAAGATAAAATAAAAGAGAATCATTAATTAATCCAGCCTTTTTTTCATCCCTATATAAGACAAGGTATTCTGTGCTAAACCCATTTTAAGCATGAATGCCACAATCTGAACCTCCGAAAGAGATATTACTATCTACCATCAAGACTTCCTTCTGTTAGTTGTCCATCCTTTAATCCAACACCATCAATATCAATCTCTGACATTGCTGTATCAATTAAAGCCTGCAAGCCGCAAAAAGAAAATACTTAGTCATGCTACCAGCACGATTTCATCACATCCATTTGGGACAAGTGGAGATTGACAAGAAAGGCAAGAAAGCAACCGGAGTTATAGGAACAACTGAACTCACTAAATTTATAAGACAACACCAAACATCAGACCATATTCATAATTTCAAATCAATAATGATGTGCAAACATCAGAGATTTCTCAAATCACAACAGAGACCTATTTCAGCCATTTCCTTGATGATAAAGAATTCATTTCCTACTTATTGCTGTTGCATTTTCTTTATAACTTTACACAAGTATTTTAATTTCTCCATTTTTTTTACCACTGCAATTTATGGCATAAAATAGTTTTCTTTTGGACTTAAATACATTTTTAATCCCTGTAAATATGGTTAAATTTGATTTTAGTCCTAAAAAAATTGCTGGTTTTGGCCCTCAGTTTGTTTTACTGATCTATGTTACTATTTAGTGATGACTGATAATGTAACACATGGCATGTCAACAACCATTATGAGGTAGCATGTATAGATGCATGTCATATCATCACCAGGTAGTGAAATGAACCAGTTTCAAAAAAATTAAATTGTGGAAGATGAAAACTACAAAAAACAAAATGGAGGTCCAAAATCAAATTTAGCTATATTCGCAGAGACCACAAACATATTTCTTGTTTCTCCCCACCTTCCATAGGATATCTTATCCTCAACATTTGTACTTCTCTAACTTTCTTTACTAAAAATTATTATTTGAAAATAAATTTCACATCTTTAGCACTAATATTAACAATTTAAAAAAGAATAGACCCAAAAGAGAAATACCATATTTAATTTTAAAGATATCTCCATGGAAAAGATAAAAATTAAACAGAAAGAAGGCAAAAAACAAAATGAAGCAACAGAAAAAAAAAATCTTAAGATATATCTTTTATACAATTGCACTATATAAGGCTTCTATGTTGACAGACAGAATTCAAGGAAGCACAATGATTAGAACAAACATTTTATAAAAGGATCATTTGTCGTGTAAGTTTGCATAAAATTCATTACATAGAAATGATAGAATGCACAGAATCATGTGAAATTGAAAAAACAGTATCCAACATTACAATATATAATGTATTCATTGTCTTATGAAAAAACAGGACACACTTAGCAAGTTCGTATATAAATCAGAATTATGTGGTGTTAAGACACAGACCTGAAGTTCTTTTTCACTAGTTTTAAGTCTTTCTGTGCAATCTTTCACTTGCAGAAAACATTTATGCAGCTGAACATCAATTGCAGAAACCCAACGTTAGCAATAGCATTCATGAATTTGATATTAGTATAGAGACTGCGAGTACCTAATGTATAAATGCAACAGCTAGATATTACCTTCATCAACTGCATCTGACGATACGCAGAGTTTTTCTTTGCATTGATCAGTGCATCCTCCAGTTTCTGCAGTAAATATCTTCCAGGTCAGAACATAATACAGATTTTGTGTTCAGACTTCAGAGTAAGGACACGCAATAAAGTATAGTAAACAAGTTCCAAATGTGATGCATGGAAAATAAGAGAGAAGGTACTTTAGATTGCTTTTGTAATTCCTTAACACGGAGTCTTTTCTCTTCCAATCCTTCTTCCATCTGAGAAACCTGACAATCCAGCATCATCAACACACTGAAGTAAAGATAACATGTAAAGGGCTAGAGGACTTGCTAGTTGGAAGAAATTGGAAGACCTTTAAAGTAAGTAATATCCCAACTCAGTATTTAGTAAACATTGGAATTCTGGGAAGCTTTGCATGCATTTGTATGCACCTCCAGAATATGCAATTGTTTAACATAAAACATTTATCACACTGTCATAATGCGGCATACTAGTGTGGACTTGATCATTTAACAATTTTTCATCATTCATTCATGTTAGCTCTAAAGAGATTACAAACCTCCTTTTTTAGTTCATCAAGTTGTTGAGTTGACCTCTCTAATTGGGCTTCTACCTGAAGTCCACAAAAACGATTAAAAGAAAATTAAAAAAAATGTACCTTAATCAGATTCAATTTATTTTATGCCATCATTCTATCTGAACAAGAAATTCAGAAATCCTCACATTTGAGAAATTCACACTCATATTCACATTACCTGATCATTGTGTGTACCAGTTGAATCTGATGAAAGATCTATGCTATGTTGATTTGTGACGTTCAAGCTGCAGGAAGAACACTAATAAGTCCAGCAGAAGATGCATGCACCATAAGTCAACTAAAGAATAGTAATTGGAAATCAACAGATGTCAAGGAAAATGGATGGAAATCTTACTCATTGTTTCTCCTTGACTGATCTTTTCTATCCAAATCAAAACTTCTATCAGGATCACTGGTCCTATCCATTTTCCTGTCTGCATTCAAATCTATGCTGTGATCTCTATCCACATCACCATGCCCCCTGCTAAGCTCTTGTTCATTTTCAACTCTATGATCCTCTCTACTCCAGTCATTATCTAACATAGGTTCTCTAGCTTGACCATAATCAATCATATGTTCAAATCTTCTATCCCTGTCCTGATCATGGTCCCGAGACCTATCTCGGTCTCGAGTCCAATCACTGCTCCGATTCCTATATCCATCCCTATCATGATCATAATCTCGGTCTCGATCCCTACCACGATCCCAATCTCCATTCCTCTCATCATTATGATAATAATAACGTTCTCTGCCAAAATTTGATCTGCCCCCACGAGCCCTCACCCCATTAACTTTAACCACACGCCCGTCAATGGTCTGATTCAGAACAACAGTATGTCAAATGCCCAAAACTCATGAGCTAAGCACAACAATGACAATTCATAACCAAATATTAACGACCCTAAAGCATGTAAAAGAAGATAAATTATTAAATTACATACTCTGCCATTCATGTCGTTGATGGCATCAATTGCAGACCTAGGATTAGTGAAAGTAACAAAACAATAGCACTTGCCCCTAGTGCGTTGGTCGTTGATTATCTGGAAGAAGGAAAAAAAAAAAAACTTGGAGATTAAAACGGAACCCCAATGAGTAGAATTGATTATTTGTGAAAGGAATCAGATAAATAATGTGGTGAAACAGCAAGTTGGTTAAAATCCTAAAAGAGATAGGGTTAGAAAAGTGAACCTTAACATCGAGGATTGCCCCATACAAATTGAAGACGGAGCGAATGGTTTCTTCGGTGGCGTCGTAGGGAAGACCCCCTACATAAATGGAGCTATCGTCGTCCATCGTCATTTTCCCTTTTCTGCTATCGATCTTACCTTTCTCTTTGCATACTATCACTTCACTTCTTTGCTTCAACCTTCAAACTTTCACTTCCTTCGCCACTATCCCCTAACTCAGTCAACTCAACCCCAACTTTCTGCTTCACGAAAATTCCATTTCAAATATCTAATTAATTAATGCCTTTAAATGTCCTAAGAAACCATACTTGAGAATAAAGATTTCCACACACAGTATTTTTTTATTTTTATTTTTTTAAGAGGCCACACACAGTATTTATTTATTTATTTTTTAAGAGGCCACACACAGTATTTTATATTTTCAAAATTAAATATGTCATTCTACCGAGTGTGTAAATCAGGAATTATTTTAGGTTAACAAAAAATTTTGAGTTCATATCCGAATATATATAGTTGTTCTAGAGCGTGAATTGTGCTATGTACAGACAAATTTTGGAAGTCAAATTAAATAATTTTTTAAATACATAAAAAACTATATTAAATATTTTATAGAATTAATAAATTGATAGTAATTTAATTTAAATAAAATAATAATAAAAGTTAAATAAAGGATGAAAATAATTATAATTAAATAATATTTATTAAAATAAAAGATATATAAAATAGGGGAAAAAAATTACAGTGCAAACAATTTTAGTTAACAACTGTATTTTTATAGTATATAAATATATATTTTTTATATTTTTAATATTTAAATCATAATTTAAAATAGATTTTATTTATGAAAATAATTCAAGTCAAAGCATAAATAATCATTACAATATAATAATAAATAAAAAAAATATAGAACTTTCATTTATTTATAAAAATAATAAATGGATGACTATTTTAAATTTTAAATAAAACTAATTTTTATGAATATTTTAAAATAAAATTTAGTTATAGAAATAATTAAAATGAATTTTATTAATAAAATTTAAAAAATAAGAACAGAATAACAATCAAACATTTAATAATATATATAAAATATTTAATTATTTATAAAATTAATAAATTAATACTCATTTAAAATAGATAAAATAATAATAAATTAAAATAATTTAATATGACATTTATAGAATGTATGTTTATAATAAAAATAAAATATCAACAATTACTAATAATAATTAACAAAAGTAAAATAAATGATAAATCAATTATAATTAAATGATATTTATTAAAATAAAAAAACATATAAAATAAAATACAAATACACCATATTATATTAAGTGTGCAAATAATTTTAGTCAACAACTATCTTTTATATAATATATAAATTAAAAAAATTAAATGTGCAATGATATGTAATCAATATATATACGTCAACTAAAATATTAAATATACTAGGCGTGAGTTTTTTTTTTTCTCCAGTTGAGTTCTTTTTTAACACACAATTTAAAAAAAATAAAGAAAAAAATAATAAAAAAGAAAAGTGAAAAATAAAATAATAATCTTACATACTTCTCAATTAACACATGATAAAAATTAGACGATTTTTATATAATTCTAGGTTATAGGTAAGATAATAAATATTTACACTCTTAAAATTTTATTTATAAATAAATAGCTAATTTTTAGTTTACAGAAAACATTATAATTAGTTAGGGAAAAGAGGGATATTTAGTGTATATCTACATTTAAAAAAAAAACATAAAATGAGAGAGAGAGAGATATGGAATTGAATAGAAAATGGTGATAATATGTATTCCTTTGATGGTCTGAAAATGGTGAGAGGACGGAGAGATACCCTCCTTTTAGAGTTAGATAATGGGTATCATTTCTGTGCTGAGAATGCTCAACAGTCTGGGCCTATAACCCGTTTTGTTGAAAAGAATAAAAACTATTAAACGACGTAGCTATTCTTTTATGGGTTATACTTCTGGCAGAGGAAAGAAGCTTCACTTACTTGCAAATAGCATTAGTCATCAATGGTTTAGATAACCTTTTTCAGATACATTTTTAACTGAAAAAATAAAATAAACTTTTTATAAATTAAAATTTAATCTTTAGAAAAGTTAATATGAAAAAATTATAAATTATTTTATATATAAGTTAATTTTAATTTATAACAAAATTTATTTCATTTTTATAAGTGCTAATAAAAACAAATTATCTAACCAAACCTAAATTACATTCATCAATCAAACAATTTCATGCATCTATATCTATAATAATGAATAAAGAAAATATTTTTTTTTGTTTGTTTTCACATATTGTCAAAACTATTTTATTTTCTAACTATTCTTAAAATTACTCACTACTTTTTTTATATTCTTTTTTATTTTATAATTTTTTTCTTTTTACACCAAAGATATCATTCAACTAATATTTAAAGATTAATTCTTTTCAAGACATAAAAATCATCAAATAAAATTTATTTTTCTCAATAAATTATTTTTCTTTCAAATGATCAAGAATCAAACTTCTAACAACATACTTAAAAGATGACAAAAATATTGTATTCACATATAAAATCTAAAACAAATAAAGCATAGATACTTAAATGGATACTTGTAGATAATTTAAATCAATATGTCCACTGTTCATTAGTAAATTGGACTTGAACAAGTGTCAAGCTACTTGCTCCACATGTACCTATTAAATATCCATTATAATAAAATTATTTAAGTATTTTTATTTAAATAATTTTATTTGGACTTATGATATAAAATTATAATATCTTATTAACTTTTGTTTACACTTATGAAGGTAAATTATTTTAGTTTATCATCCTTTGATTTGACTTATGAGATTAAAACATTTTAAATTTAAATTTAGTTCTTAAATTGAATAATTTGGATTAGTATAATGTGTCGAGTAATTGTATAAAATATTTGAATAATTTTAATTTTGAATTTTTATTTAATTTTTTATAAAACATTTATAATAAACAAAAGTTATAGTTAAATTATATTTTAAAATTTTAAAATTTTTTATTTTTAGTAAATATCTATGAATATATTTAAATATCTATAAATATTAAAAAAAATACATATCCACTTAACAAGTACTCCAATGAGTACGAAGTAATTACAAGACAAATATTTATTCAGTAAAACAAGGAATGAATAACTATTACTTATAATTATTCTAAATTTATTTATAATATTCTCTTGCTAATTTCTATTTTTATAATAAATATTTTTTTTCATATTTTCAAGATATTAAACATATTTAATTTTTAATTGAATACTTTTTTTTTGTAAAATAACAGGAAAGTTAACAACACGACTCGTTAAAAATATAATCAAAATAGATACGAGCATCAATATTTAAGACTTTGTTATTGACATTACTTTTTTTATTGTTGGCACTATCCTATTTTTGTGTTTTATTTTGACAAAAATATCCCTCGTAAAAATGTATTTCTATTGAGTATTTATATAAAATAAAAATATATTTCTCCAAAAAATTAAAAAAATAAAACATGCATCTATCAAAATAAAATGAAATTATAAATGCAACAACAAAATAAAGCTAACATAACATAAGATAAAAATAATACAAAGCACAAATACACAGTGAAACAAATTAATGATAATTAGATATATGCATGAGTGTAACAAAGTTGTATTTAATTTTTGTCTTGATTGAGTCAAAATGATGATGTTCTCGTCATCATTGAAGAAGTTGATCCTTGACTTTGGCTTTGATTAACGTAAACTTGCTATGATTTGGTTTATGGATTTTAGTTAACACAAAGAAGTCATGGATGGGTTGTTAGAATTAGTTGATGACTTTATCATTGGATCTCACCAACATAATATATAACTAAATGGGTCCAAAGATAGCATGTTTGACGAAGAAAAAAAAATATGTATGTTACATCTTTGTTGTCTTGAAGTTTTAAATATTCATATTAAAGAATATCATCTCTTGTGTATATAGGATGTCAATGAATAATATTAACAACTTGCTTAATACTTTTTAACTTCAACCTTTTCTTAAATTTATTTTACTTCAAGACACCAAGTGTGATGTCTTGATTTATTATCCAACTCTTAAATTTTATTAGTAGCTTATATATGTATAAGAGAATGGTGGAGTTTTTTTTATGATAAATAGTTATTCTTTTCTGATATACATTTACATTAACTTACCTAAATTTTCAATAATCATATTTTGAAAGAATGATAATAAACATTGATTACAAGAATAAACATATCTAGCATCCATTATTTCATTTTTTTTTTTAGTTTTACTGTATTTTTATGAATATAAAATGAAATTTTTTTATATATAACATAAAAAATATTTGATACATAATAAATTCATAAATTTAGAAAATCTCAACAAAAAAATTAATTAAAAAAAGAATCAATCATACACATACAGGAATAAAAGTTCATTTTTAGATACATTTATGTATGAATGTGTAGATTTTAGATAATTTTTTCCACAATTTTTATATGGAAAACTAACCTTAGACAAATTTTAGATGAAATATATGCAATTTGAAAAAGTCTTATTGAAAAATTAAATATTTTGTTTGTAATTTAATCTTAAATTTTTTCACATAAATTGTTAACATATTTAGACTAACATGCAAATCAAGATCATTTGCGTTATACAGACATATATTTTTTACTCATTTTGGATTAATTTTATAACAATTTTTTGGAGAAATTTCTTATGGAATAAAAAAACTAACCTCTATCAATAAATAAAAAACACTAACCTATTTTATTATTTTTTATACAAATTTATGACAACCATTTATCTATTTTGGAATAAATTTTAGATGAATTTAATTAATATTATTTTTTATGTGAAATAAAATTGAAACAAAGTTATAAACTAATTTATTTCTAAATTACATTTAAGTTAAAATTAAAAATAAATAAGTTCTTCATTTATTGTTTCACACGTACTTCAAAAATTATTAGATTATAATTTTGATAACCTACAATAAATTTAAAATATAAACTAGCGGACATTATGATAACCTATGAACATATATAAACAATTAAATATATATAATAATATTGTTGTAGTATAACTTCCTCACTCAACATATGTGTGTAATATACAATTAATTTTTGCACAAAATATAATATGACATCAATGTATACAATAACTAAATCCAAATAAAATATTCAACTATAACAAAGTAAAAATGACACAAAGGCCATTAAATAAAATATTTCTTATTCTTTTTCATAAAAAGACTCCTTACTATAGAAAAAATACCATTAATTAAATTCATATGAATAATGTTCAGTATTTTGAAATAAAAACAAACTAGTGTGATCAAAATGTACAACAGTTAATAATAAAGTAACACAAGGTAGAAAGGGCCTTTAATAGATCTAAAACAACATTAAATTAAGTCAACAAATTGCTTATCATATAATAATCATCGTTATTTCCATTAAAGGACTTACCATTCCTTTTTAATTTATTTTGTACAGGAATCTAAGGAGAAGTGTTTGGAATCAGTGACATATTAAAGTTTCCAAATAAGGTAATCATTATACACATAAAAAACTGCTTCAATCTTTCTTTTAGTGCTCCACCAATTTACATCTTTGCTCTTGATTTATAAGTTCGTGCTCTTTACCCTTTCTCACCAATTTACTTATTCCTCTTCTATATTTGTTTCCTTAGATGAAGTGGAGCAAGAGAATTGTGCTACTCAATATAAAGGAGACAAATCAAATTACATTGAAGTCAGTTATATTCACTATTATATTGTTTAGTAAATTTTAATCAATTAGATCAATTAAAATTTTCTTTCATTTAGATTATATTTATAAAAAAATATTAATCCAAAAAATATATACTTCATTTGTATACATTAAAATTAATATAATATACTTTAAAAATATATAAAAATATAAATATTTTATTATTATTCAATTTTCGCAAAGTTTATACAAATAATAAAAAAGATACATAGTTATAATTCAATTGATGAATCAATAAAAGTCACATTCAATATAAAATTTTGATGATGTAATTTATACTGGTATAATATACTCACAAACATGTATAATTGTGTGCGCATATGCAAACACATATAAACACGCATTCAAATATACACGTATCTACTACTTTACAATAGATAATATAACTTGAGAAAAACTTTTAGATATTTATTTGTCAATTTTTGATATAATATCTCTAAATCAATCTAACATGCATATTAATTCTAGATCATTAGATGAAATTTTAAAACTCTTACTATACCAAAAATGATAGTAAACAAAGTTATTTAAATAACACATATTTAAATAAATACTATCTAATATGACAAACCTCTTAGATAATGTTTACTTAAATAAGCGCTATATAATATTGATACTTAGATAGTGTTTTTTTCAATGAATATTATTTAAAAGTGTGTGATTTTTTTAAAAAAAAAATAACATTCTGTACAAAAATTTATATTTAAAATTAATTTTTAAAATAAAAATGCAGATATTTTGATCCATTCACAACTCTCAATCCATCTCAATCTGTGTCGCAACCCTTAACTCACCTCTCGTCTTGACTCGTTTGCAATGTTCATCTCAAAAATATATTTTCTAACCGAACTAGCAAGTAATTGGTAAGTAGAAATGGCCTACGTTTCTTTTTCTTAATTTTATGGAGCTCAAAGGTGTAATAAGATTTTTGTCCTTGATGCTACAAACAAACTACAGTAGCGAATTAGTTCAGGTATTCACTCATCCTCTTAATTTCAACTTGTGCACTCCTTGTTGCTAAGCTATTTTGTAAGTCCTAATGCCTAATCACTGACGTATTGTTTGGTTGAAAATTTTGTATTTTTACTTTTTCCTTTCTCTCTTTAATTGGTAGGATTATTTTGTTAATTTTTTAATGATCACATACTTCTATTGATGCTGCTTCTTGGGTCATGTTTGCTTCATCAATTTCTTAATTTTACCTTCTAATCAATCTGGATGTAGTTCAAACTTTATCATATTAAATCTAATTTAAGGAGGCTTGGATTGAATTGGTTTTTAATTAGTTTGTTTTGTGTTATTAAAGGACAATAAATAGAGTTTATTTAATATTTTGTTTATATTTTTCAATTAAAATATATTTTTCTTATAAATCACAAAAAGAATTATAATAATGAAAAAGAAAACACAAAAATACACTTCAAATTAATCTAAAATTAAAATATGAATAAATATATTAAAATAATGAGATATAATTTTATCATAAAATATTTTATGATATAAAAAAAATTGACGTACTTTTTTGTCACTTTAGACCATTTCTTTTTATTTATTTTATTTTTAATATATTTAATAAATCATACTAATTAGTTGAACATTTAACAAAAAATAAGTTTTAAATACATATTTATTATTTAGTATTAGGAGAAGAATACAAAACTTTAATGGTGTCATTGATGACCTGATAAAAAAATTGGTGTCATTAATAAGTATTTAAATTCACATATTCATTAATTGAATATTATGGATTTATCTATTACATTTATGAATTTTAATTTTTTAAAATAAAAATATCAAATTTATAAAATAAAGTAAAAAAAAAATTAAAGACACTAGTACGTTGCTTCATTTATCATTTGTAATTATCAATTGTGCATAAATTTGATGGTGTTAAAATGAATCATTGATATATAATAATTGCTACTATAATATATGTTTTACATAATAGTAATAAAATAAATAAATTTCTACCGTCAAAAAAAGATTAATGGATAGTAAATTAAATAAGAAAAATATATAAAGGCTTATGTTCAACAATTAATTAGTACATTAATACATGACTATAAGTGAATATCTAATTTATTAAAACTATTACTATTATTACATGAAATATACAAGTTTGATATTTAAATTATTATCAACCTTTTATGAATGTGGATTAGTACAATTTATATCATCATCATATATACCGTTAATTGTTGTGTGTTGCATAATAATAAAAAAATCCTTTGCACAAAACTTCCTTTGTAATTAAGAATTGTTTTGATAGTAACTATTTCTTTAAATATAATTAAGTCTTAAAATTTAAATCTTTTTTTAAATATAATTTTATCTGAATCAAGTCAAATATTAAATATAAATATTTTTCTTAGTAAAAATTCAAACTTAATTCATCATCTTATGAAAGATTAATTTTTTCTACTAGATCTGACTTTCGATAATGAGAAAACAACAGTTGATACCCAATACAAATCCCTCAACTCATACACCCATAAAATTGTAGAATATACTAGATCAACAATTTGGCCTGTCCCACAAGTACTCTTGTTTTTGTTGCATTATATCTCTTTTCTTAAAGTGAGAAATCATGAGCATAAAGAAAGGCCAACAAGTTGAGGTAATCAATGCAAAGCAAGGCTTTCTTTAACTTCGTATGTAATTCAAAGCACGACATGTACCAGAATGATTGCAACTATGATATGGATAACCACCAACCTGATACTGAGATGGATTTTACATATATGCATGTTGCCTTGTTCGTTTGCTCGGTGTAAATCATTACACAAACTTTATCTAAAAATTAATCAGGACAAAAAGTTTAAAAGATCAACGCCTTTAGCATTTGTCCTTTATATAAATAAGTACACCTATCGTTACCTTCTTCCGAGTCTAATGACATGATGCTGATAGTAGGGCTCTGGTTTTAAAACTTGTAGCAGAAGATGAACTAAAATTAATTTTAATTAGCATTTGCAACTTTGCAAAAGGTAGCACGTCTTCATGTTCATTTACGGTACATGTACTAAGGATAGAAGCTAAATGCCAGAATATAAATGTTGTGGGAAAAAAACTGAGGCTTTACCAAAGACAAAACATAGGTGCTTAGTTTGCTACGTGTTTTTGGATGTTCTTCTTCAATTTAAATTAAAATATCGTCTTAATAATTCATTCATATAATTAAAAGAGACCAACATTATTTAGTGATATACACTGTGATTACGAAATATTGCAATATACTAACAATTAACGCTTAAAATATTGCAACTATACTTTTCCTTACCAAATGAATTTACTATGTATCCTAATGCAAGTTTTCACCACCAAACTTCTGCAGCAACTGACTTTATATCATATATAAGGAGGGATTAATCGTTAAATAATTTTTTAAGAACTTTTTACACATATTAAATTTTATTAATTTAATTGTTAAATTAAAAGTTTTTATCATTAATTCTAAAAAAAATTATAAAATTATTTGATACTTTGGTAAATTAATTTAATTTAATTTAAAGTATGATATATTTTTAAAAAAATATGAGTAAATGTATTATAACATTACATAATTACAAATATCTGATTTATCTAAAATTTTATATATATAATCTTTGAGTTAATTTCACAATATTTATTGATTAACATAATACAAATTCAATATATAAGAAGAATTGTTTAATGTACTTAATAATTTTATCAAGATTTATTCTTAAATAACTTATCCGGCCTCTTCTTCTCCTCCTCTCTCAAAATATATAAACCAATCTATCCAGCTAGACGATGGCAATAACATCATTTAATCATTGTCTCTTTTAAAGCATAAATTTCAGTTCTTTTGTGTTCTTAATTTCTCATTTTGTATTTATAATTACAATTTTATTGATTTTTTATGAATAAAAAGACTGCTTCCTAAAAAATTTGCAATTCAAATATACAATAACTTTGATGCTCAGATAATACTCATGTTATCATTTAATGATAGATTGATAAATTATTAAAATATTTAGATTTTTTAAATAGGTTATGTTTGGTAATAACTAACCGTGAATTAACTAATTAAATTGGTAGTATTTAGTAAAATTAGTTAATAAATATAAAAGGCTTGTTTATATGTTGTTTTGAATAGATAGGTAGCAATTCTATGATGGGGTTTCCAAGTTGAATATTCTAGATCGGTGCTAATCAAGAATTGGTGTTTATGAATTATGGAGCCAAGTCACGGTTAAGATAAAAAATTAAGGATGAGTGATTGTTCTAGTTAGGAATCTAGAGGAGTAGATTTTGCTAGTTTACATCCTCATATTAGCACTAGCACGATTTAGTGTTATGGTGTTTGAGTCCCTGCCAAAAAATATATATCATCCTATATACTTCCACCTCCACATCTCTTTCATTGAGAAAACAAAAACAAATTGGTTTAGCTGTTTCAAAATCCATTGTTCCATTGTGAATTTTTTAGGAATGCACTGTTTCCAAGTGTGTGGCTGGTTCTGATTTTTTACAGGTTAAGGGGGTTGAAATCTGGTTTTTTGAAGTATGGATGTTTCATATTCTATGTATTTCCAAATATTCCTTACAGCTGGTTCAAGATATTGGGGCTACACGAGATTGTTATCGTTTATCTATAATGTATTGTGTAGGGGTTGGTTTCTTTTATTAGTTTATTGCAGGTTTCTGATTAATGGACTATGAGAAAATTTAACAGGCTAAATGCAATTATAAGCAGAGAAATATGCATCTTAATTCTTAATTTTAATATCAATCACCATTCATCAGGTAATACAGAGGTACCCCACTATGTTCGATGTATAATAAGACGAAAAGAATGTCGGGAAAAAGAAAATGATTAAAGGTTTAAAAAAACTATTATGATGTTTTTGTCTGAAAAGTAGTTGGTCTTTTAACCTATTGTAAAAATAATTATCCTTTTTAATTAAGAAACAAATTACTAGAATTCAAACTTCAAACCCTATTGAGAATAATCTCACAACCCCGTTGATCTGAATGATCTTTGATATTTGAACCCTAATCACTCAAGTGCTGCTTTGAACGAAAGAGCATCTAAATCACTGTAATGGTGAGATTGATGGATCCCTCCCATAATCATTCTCACCTTTATGGACATGCATGCTCCTTTTGATTGCAACGTTTTGTCAATCATTCTCACGTTTTGGTGGGTCAAGCTGCGTGCAACATTCCACAAACCTTTTAAAAGAAACACAATCATTTCTCCCTTTGACTTCAAAAGTACGTTATTTATTCCCGAATAATTTCAGTCCATTTTCATTTATTAATTGTTTTTATTAGATATTAATTTTTAAATAAAAATATTTTAATCATTATTTCCCTTTTTTTTTATTAAATTATGTAATTTCTCTATATTAATATTTAGACTTAAATACAAATTTTATAGTTTTACAACTATGTAATTTTGGACTATAAAGAAAATGATTACACATTTAATTTTACAATTATAAAA
>JAMLFT010001829.1:0-28488 GCA_026544285.1 Pachyrhizus erosus
AGATAAAAAATATAATTTTTTTTATCAAAAATTAAAATTAAATTAGTACAATTTCTAGATATCAAAATCATATTTAATTATATGAATGAATCGAAATTATATAAACTATCTTTTTACAATAAAAATTACTTATTATCTGCCCACTTTTTCTTTCCTGGCATTTCTATTTTATCTACTTTTTATTTTTCTCTTCTTTTTCTATCACACCACATTTTCTTTCTATTATTTTTCTTATCTCTTTAATTTCTTTTTTTCACGCTCCAACTCAATCCATGTCAAAATGGACATTCATAATCACTCTTTCGCAATTTCTAATGCCATGCACGTTAGGACTCTTATTATATATAGCTAGCTAGGTTGTTTTACTAAAATTTATTAAGTGATCATGGCCAAATGTACTAGTTTAAGACCTGTCCTATACAATAAACAGTATCACCTAAGAGCTATAAATGATGTGTGAGTTTGAATAATAAATATCCCAATATATTTTTGGGTCTGGTATGGATTACATTTTATCATGTCCTCAGTATCACCTGTCCTTCCTTTGTTTAGAATACCATTCGCACGAGGGAAAGCTAAAAAATCAACTGGAGTCCAACATTTTGTAAAGGAATATAGAATAAAACTGTTTTTAAGTGATAAAATACCAAATTTACCTTACGTTTACATACTTTTTATTTATTTATTAAAGATACTTATGTTATTTTATATAATTCTTTTTTTTTTCCTTCCTCTTTTTATACAACCAATTAAGAGAAAAGAAAACATTCATTTTTTCTTTTAATTTTTCTCATACTAAACAATTTAAAAATAATTTATTTTTATTTATTTTATTTTATTTTCTTTCATTACTAAGGGCATGAACCCTCCCAAAATAATTCAATTGGGATATTTTCCATAAGCAGCACCAATGATGGGGTGGTCCTGCTTTTGGTGATTGCACCTGAATCTTGCAATAATGGTATGATGCAAGTGGTTGTTAAACCTTGAAGAGCAACTATTTGGGCAGAGAAAGCAAACGACAAAGAAACTCTTACAAAAGTAAGACACTTGACATGGTTTGTCTAAATCGGTTGGGCCTCTTACTCTTTAATGTACTATCAGTTCGTAAGTCTTTGATTTCAATGCATTCTGTTTCAACAACCGAAAGGTGAAAGGTTCATAACATCAACTAACTACCAGTAACATTTGAGACTTATTCAGGGATATTTCAACTATGAAATAGTGCACATGGAACTTGTGCTTTTTCACTAATTAATCCTCACTCTTCCCTTTATTTCACTAATTAATTACTGTCCATCAACTGATATTTCTATAAACTTTACGTATATTTTGGTTTATTTATTTATTTATTTAATTAATTCGGTAAAATAAAGGCATTCACATCGAGACAAATGATTCATAACCTACTCAAATAATTGGATTAAAGATTCATAAAAATATCCCTACCTCACTCAAATAATTGACATCTCTACGTACTTATCTTTGGTTGAGCAGGTTTGCATGTTGTAATTAATTAGCTTACCCTGCCTCGTTTGTGTCTATAAAATTTATGACTATAGGTTCCTATAAAAGGCTTGATGTAGTTAAATTTTTAGTGAGCAATGAACAAACTACTTTAACATGTCTTATTATCTAACTAATTTGGTATAATACATAATACACACACCCTGCAGCCAGCTGGTTGTAGTGAAAGCATTTAATTTGTTGTAACTTGAACATCAACACTTAAGTTCATTTTTTATTTTATTTATAAAAATAAAATATATGTAATAAAAATTTACAATAATTTACACACTACTCTTATAACAGAGGTTAATGGATATATACTCTGTTTTCACAACTAGAAAACCAGGATTCTGTTTTAGTGAACAGAGAAATTCTCCAGCATGAAGAAACTCGCTTATTAGTTAGAGACATACTAGCATTTTGAATTTTGATACAAGCAAGAAACAATTCCAGAATTATATTGCTTAAGCAGCACAATTTATATGTTAGAAATTAATTATTCATAACCATGACATTATATACTAATTAGTAATCAAGGATAATAAAACATGCTATAAAATTAATTTATAAATTGGAAATTTTTGGGCATCTAATCTGATGTGAAATAAGAATCCTACATAATCCAATTTGTGTTGATTTGGACTTTGGTTTTCGCGCTCAAAGAAGTAATAATAAATTCAGGCTCAAAGAAGAGACCTACACGTTAGGTAAGACGTATTTGCCTTCTTCAATTTTGTTTACTTTATTTTGGTGTATCAAAATTTGGAGTGGAAATAGTCAAATAGCGTAGTTTATCTTTTGTAGCAGTAGAGTCTATGAATACTGAAGAATCTATCATAACTTGGAAGTCTTATTTGTTAAAAGTTTGTTGGTGTTTGCCTGCTTGGAGTCTTCCTTTGAAGGTATAAAAGGAAAGAGGGGAACTAAATTAATTTATTTGAGGTTAATGTGTTTAAGTTTTTCCAGCATTTTCCAAATAATTTAATTGTATAAATGGTCCCCCGTGAAACAAACCAGTTGGTTGATATAAAATACAATTTACTTGATTTTGAGGATTTTAATTGACTAATTCCACACTTTCAATTTTTCAAATTCAAAAACTTTTATTTTTACATATACACTAAGGGTATATGTAAAATAACCTGAAGATATCATTTTCCTAATATAGAAATTATTAAAGTGAGTTTTACTTTTTTTTCTTCTAATAAAGACTTTTTATGCACATAACTAAAAATTGGACACCTATTAACATGCTTAAAAGAACATAATTGTTTTCCCACTGTTACAACTTATTGTTTTACAACTATTTTCACATTTAAATGAATGAGTTCTGTAATGAGTGACAGTAAAGTACTCAATTATTTTTCAAATGAAAAGGATGGCCCAAGACTAGTCCATTCCTCAACTTGTTTCCTCCAATTTTTTGGGCCAAAACACTTCTGATCTGTTGGGTCTTTCTGTTTGAAGAGTAAGACATTTACAAGGGTCCAATAATAATATCGGACTATGAGCAGTCCAGACAAATTAAATGTAGTCTATGCTAAATGAATACCGATAGTATATCTTGTCACAGTTATTTTCATGATAGGGACAGATTCTTCAAAATATTTGATCTTCTTTAAAGTATTTTTTTTTCAAGTTTAGAATAGTCCTAGAGATCTTATAAGACTCGTGAGCATATCAAACTTTTCATCTTTGTGAGATTCTTGATTATTTAATGATTTGGATATATGGATGTTTTGGTCTCATTAGAAGCTTCAATTTTTAAGGTTACTTTGACCATTCTACATGCTTAGTACATTTATTAGTTTTTCTAAAAAAAATATTTCAACCCTAATACTTTGTTATTAATGAAAATTTTGAGGTGACAATTATTTTGCATCTAACAAATATAATATTGATTTACTAAACATGTTAAAAATATTACATTATTCAAAGTACTAATGTATCAATTTTTTATTTTGTAAAAATTAAAATAAGATAGATTTATTATTTTATTTTGTTATCATTTTATAAGTGTTTTGTACAATATAGAAAGGAAGTAAATTTTATTTTTTTAAAAAAAATTAAATAAAGATAATTTTTAAGTAAATAAAAGATTTAAAATAAAGGAAATGATAATGTTGGGTTTATATTTTTTATTATGTCTTTATTAAACTTACTCTCGTACTTGTTTCACTTTTTTGTTGGGACAAAAGTGGAAGAGAGTCAAATTCGTCCATGTCTCGTTTGATTGTCATCTCTAATAAAAAAATATAAATAAACACATTAAATTTTGACTTTTGTTTAAAGAAAAAAATTTAAATTAGAATAAAAATAAATAAATAAAAAAGAAATAGTGAAGTATGTAAAAATAAATATATTATTTGTCAAAGATTTAAATAAGACTCAAATTAAAAGTGTTGATGATTCTTTTTTATAAGATAAAACATATTGTGTCACTAACATATTATGTCTCTAACATATTATATCTTTATTAATAAGTAGTTGATATGAATAGTTTCAGGCTCGATTTTCTTACATAAGATCTCATATTCAAGTCAATGAATATTTCGTACTAATAATATAATTACAATATATTTCTTGCATTAATTATTTACAAAATAATTATTTAGATAATTTTTTTAATAAAAAATGATATATTTCAAAATTAAAAAATCAAAATAATATAATTTTTTTTAGAATGATCTAATTCAAACATTTGTAATTTTAATAGAATATAAAAGTGTTTTATTCTAAAATAAATTATATATATTAAATGCTAAAAGAAATACTTTTATTAAAAGTATATTGAAATTGCTTGGAAGAGTGCTTTGTTTCACTTTAACAATAAAAAGTTTCTACTTTTAATTCCTTTAACACCTAAGGATACTGTTTAATATTTTCCAATAAAATATATCTATAAAAGTTTTGATCCGTTAGATGATAACTACAGGACCTGCAATTATGGTTTGACTGGTAGGGAATCCTGATCTGTATTTCTCACGTCTTTGTGCTTCAAATTTGGACAATAAATATGCAAATTTACTTTGTGCTGAATCACAAACTTTACTCAAAGATTCAAATTCTTGATCTTGGGGAAGAATGATTATGTCAGTCTCCAAAAGCTTAAATTATTTTTCTAGACTGAAGAATAATTTTTTAACTGAAACAAATTCAAAGAGAAAATAACTTTCAAAGCGGTATTGAACAGTTTCCGTGAGTTATTGTAAACTTCATATAAGTTCGATGCTTTCCTACAAATCAAAAGGAGAGAATAACTAATCATTAGCATTGGCCTAGGCATAGTGATGAAAAGTATGGGTAGAATGTATGCTTATTGTCTCTATTATATACCCAAAAAACAAGAGAGAATAACTAACCCTCCATATAACCAAATTAATATACACATTTGATTCATTGCATATATACAAGAAAAAGGCAAGAAAAAAAAATCAAGTTGAAAATCCAAGAAACGAAGGATCTTTGTCACAAGGATGTAATTTCCCGAAATACACAAGTTCCATTCTGTACTATAATAACTAGTTTTAGCGCAACAGCAAGGTTACAAGAAAACCTACCACGTAGAGTCATAAGTAACGAAGTCAACTAAATGAATTAATCGGTTTGTCCTTCGTTGGTTAGGTTCCTTGTGCGTTGCTTGGATATGATGGGATGCTCTGTTCATTCCAAAAGAAGTTTTCTGGATCAATTGCAGTTTTAACCTTCACCAACCTTTCAAAATTTTGATTGAAGTACTTGATACCATAAACTTTTCCATCATCATAGTTATCTTTACCATGGCTATTGACACCAATATCAAGGTCCCTGTAGTTAAAGTAGGCACTCCTTGGATTCTTGGATACAAAAGGGGTCATGTAACTATGTAGCATTCTAATCTGACCCAAAAAACCTTTCTCTGCAGCAGCACCTGGCTCCTGCCAACTCACAGTGTACTGAACCTTGTACAGATTCCCTGCACGGTGAGGAAACGGAGTAGCATCAGAAGGAACCTCATTCATTTTCCCTCCATAAGGGTTGAAAACAAGCCCAACTTTTCCCAATTCAATCATCTTTTTCCATATCCATGTCAACCCATCTTTGGGAATTGGGCTCTGAACATAATCAGATTTCCTTTTGCTGGAAAGTACTGAGTAATGGTGTCGGTCAAGCAGTGCATTAACTGAGGAGCCATCATTATAGTTAGCCCACCAAACCACAGAATCAATCCACCACATTTCATGGCAAAGTTCCTTCTTCAGTCCCAGCAAAGGAAACTCCTTCCCCAGCAATGTGACAAGTTCATCAGCCCCTCCTAGAAACAAAGCCTCAACTGAGGCTCTAATGGTTTTCTTTCCCTTCACAACAGTGGAACTCACTGGTTGTAAGACAAGCCTCAGGAAAAGCCTATCATCTGTATGCGGTGCAACCTGCTGCCACTGCACAACTAGATCAGTTGCATTTTGCTCCAAAGTCTTGCCAACTTGAAAAACTGTAACCTTTTCTGGCACTGGAACAAGTTTAACTGTGTATGATAAGATGACCCCAAAACTTGCTCCTCCACCTCCTTTAATAGCCCAGAAAAGGTCTTCCCCCATAGTTGCCTTTCCAAGAATCCTACCTCTGACATCAACAATTTTAGCATCGATAACATGATCAACAGATAACCCATATTTTCTTATCATGTTACCATACCCTCCTCCACTCAAGTGGCCACCAACTCCTACTGTTGGACAAGCTCCTGCAGGAAACCCAAGAACTTTACTCTTCTCCCAAATCCCATAATAAACTTGTCCAAGACTTGCACCAGCTTGAATCACAGCAATCTCATTTTGCACGTCCACAGTGACATTCTGAAAATTGAACATGTCAAGGATGACAAAAGGTATCTGGGAGGTGTATGAAACACCTTCAAAATCGTGGCCCCCACTTCTGATTTTGAGTTGAACACCAATACTTTTGGCGCACACCACGGTGGCTTGTACTTGGTGTTCACTGAGAGGTGTGACAATGAGTAATGGCTTTTGGGTGGAGGGGGTGCTGAACCTGGCATTTCTAACAAAGGCTCGAAGAACTGAGGGGTAGGATGCATTGGTTTGGCCATAGACTATGTTGGAAATATGATCTGGTTGGTTTGTGTGGCTTTGAAGACAGTAAAGAAAAGTGTCGTAAATGGACTCTCTTGTTGGGGTTGCCAGAGAACTAGAGACATGAAGAAGTAGAACAGTAACAGAAAGAAATTGTAGGGAATTTGATTTTTTCATTTGTTCAATTCTGGACCACCCATTATGCCTTCCTTATGATAGTGCAACACAAATAATTGAGTTATGCTGAATCAACCCAATTGAAGATATTTTAATTCCTACTGATACCGTTTTAACTAACCACTCAATAATGTCAATAGTGGGTCAGTGTTTTTCCTATACTCGGCCATTTTATTAGATTTGTTGATGTACTTTTATGCACCCGGGTAACATGCGCGCAATATATAAATATAGATGTTAACACCACACATTTGCATTGCACATAAAAAGAAATAAAAAATCTGCATACAATATTAGTGAAAAATCCTGATAAATCATTAAGTATAGTTATGCGTAAAAACTATAGCTATATATAATATGGATAAAGACAAGAAACGTGTTACAGTACCATGCCAAAAGTTGCGACTTAATAATGTTTTTAAAAATGAACTGAGTTGCGAGTTATACTAAAGATTAGCATGTTTAAATCTACTCATTATGCATACCGCCATACACAAGGCCATATAGGCACAGATATGATTCACATGTGTATGTACGTAAGTTCCTTTGTTAGGTTTGTTTGGGTCATTGTTGAGCATAACAGTTTACAACAGCCTCTTAATTTCTAACTCGCCCTCTTTTTCGATTGAAATGTATGAGTTTTACTGATTTGAGAATGAGATTCACTAAATAGATAAGAGTATTGCTATTTCTTAAGAAAAATGCATGTTACGCAATTTACACGAATACACATGTCTTTATTTTACAGGTTATTGAAGAATTAAAAATGAAAAAATAGTCTCGGTGACTTGATGGAAATCATGGATAAAACTTCCTGCATCCTTTTTGTGTTATATGTTTAATAACAAATAGCAGTTTCCAATAGATAATTAGATTGATATATTTACTAAAACTTACATGAATTTTATAATTATACATTTTATTATATATTCTTTTTAACAAATTTTATTATTATGTTTTTAAATTTTTATGTATTTTATGACTCAATTTTTTGTCTATTTTACCATCATATTAATAATAAAATGACACCAATTTTTTAGATACATTAATGTTTTTTTACACATTTAATCAATTAAAAAAATATAAAAATTATAAAATATGACGATAGAATATGAAATAAATAATTAAATAATAAAATTTATAAAAAATTAATAATTAAATGATAAAATATATAATTAAATTTTTTAATTAATAAAAGAGATGTTGTGCTTATCAGAGTGAGAGTTCTAGTATGTTCTCTTAATTACTTTTTTATAAGCCTGAACTTTGAACTTCGCATAAAATGTTATTCGCTTACCACCTCAAACAATAATTTTTAGTTACTTATTGAATTTAAATAGAAATTAAAATATTGAATAGCAATTAGAAATAAATTTTCATTAATAGTTATAACCTGAAGTGTTGAATGTATCTTGAGAAAATATTTTACGACGCTTACTATACTCTTAGGTGATTTGTGCCTTAATATAATATAATATAATATAATTCATATGCAATTTAATCATGTCCATTAATAATTATTTGGACGTGCCCGTTTATTATATATTTTTAGCGGAGTGCAATCATCATTATGTACAGTGGAGTTTTAATGGATGCTTTCACAGTAAATGAATTTCTTTTACTTTTACTTGTTTGAGAGAAATCATGCATATCTAGATTAACGAGTGATTATAAGGTGAATAAATAATTAATTTAGTCTTAATCAAATGATGATAGTTATAATAATATGATAATAATAATAATAATAACTATAATAAATAATATTAATAATGATGTTGAAAATATTGGTGATGATAAAAATAATAAAGATAAAAATTATTATGATAATAGTGACAAAAATGATTATAATAATGAGGACAATTAATTATAATAATAATAGTAAAATAATAATGATAATGATTATATTATAATAATAATAATAATAGTGATAGAATAATAATAATAATAATTTGTACATAGTAAGTATATAAATCATTGTAATTTGCTTACTTAAAAAAGTAGCCATCTATTACCTATTGAAATTGTATTTTTTTTACATTGCATTTGAGTATTTTGACCTTTTAACCTTTGTTTAGATGAAATGAAATAAAATAAATGTGTGATGATAAAAGATGAATTTTATAAAAAAAATTAATAGATAATAGAAAGAGATAAACATAATTAAATAAAAAAATATGAAAAAGATAGGTTTTACTTTTTTAATCTTAAAAAACAAATTAGTGTTTAAAATAAAAAAAAAGTAATAAACATTATAAACTAATAAGTGTAATAAAACTCCCAATACAGACTTACATGCACATATTAAGTAAACTCATGATACATAAGCAAAAATACTTTACTATCCCAGACATAAATTTTTTGAATCCATCGTGATGATATTATAAACTTTACATAATCCATTGCAAGCTGTTACTCACTTCAAGAATTCTATTGTTTAAAAACAAAACTTGGTCTATTCATTTCCAATCCATTGGTTCTTTGCACCATAACGAGGAAACAATTTGAATGATAAATGTCTTGGTTGGCCATATGAATTTCCGGTTGCAACATGTTTCAATGGTCCTTTCACCTTTCAGAATAGATGCAATTAATTATTTCAGCTCGGCTTCACTAACATTCTTTGTCAAGCAGCTCAATTTTTTGGACCTTACTTGCATGTTGGATTAATTTATCAAATTATGGATATCTTAGAATTTATTTAAGTTTAAATTAAAGATACCTTATCTTACAATTTAGATAAATATTTTATCTTAAAATTTACTTAAATTTAAATTACAGATATCTTATCTTAGAATTTAGATATCTTATTTTAAGTTTTACTTAAATTCAAATTGTAAGTATCTTATCTTCTCAAAGTACAACTACAGTAAATTTTAAATGAGATCATTATCCTTCCACTACTTTCTATATTCCAATGATTCCTTTTCTTCCCAAAGGATGCATTTGCTTGCGTGCAACTTATACTTTCTGTGGGGTTATTCAAGAAACCTTGACACCTTCAATTCGGAAACTACCAGTACATGTGAGAGCTAGGTATATATTTTTTCTTTGCAGGGTAAGATAAAGTAAAACAACCAAATTATTCTATCTCCATGTTTGATTACAATAATCGTACGAATAATTCAAGAATGAGCAACCATCCCACCTTTACCATCAGTGTCCAATAAAGACTTATGTGTAACAATTTGCCAGCACCAGATTTACTAGCACTAGATTTACTAGCACCAGTGTCCAATCCTGCCATTAGTGAAGAAAAGACATTCAAACATGAGTCCTGCAATTCTGCAATCTTAATAATAAAAAAATGTTCTCTGCTTTTGGTATTTGATTTTATTTGCTTAGGCCAAAGAGAACTGATCAGTAATGGTATCTAACGATCATTTATAACGATAAATGGTATGAAGCAAATAAGAAATTTTTCAAAAAAATAAGAGAGACACTCCATTGAAATATCTATCCATGTAATTAACAATTGCAGCTATTCTCTATGCCAAGTTGATTAACTGAGGAATACCTACATACCCATAACGACATTTTTAGTCTCTGGCCTATTGATTCCTGATCTGATTCAGGACTAGTTCATGGTTGTGAAAAAAACAAGTTCAAGCTTAGGCATATGTATAATTGAGAAGAGATAGAACAGGGTTAAGAATAAAAACGAATGTTAAGAGTTCAAATTTGTTTTCCACCATATTTTCACTAATAGGAACTGATTTCAAAGCCTTCTATGGAACTGACTTCAAAAGAACCAAATAAAATGCCACACTTTCACTATGGAAAACAGAATAACGAAGGCAAGAGTGGTAAAAGCAGTTTGCATGGATAAACTATTTCCTATTTGTTGCACTAACATTGTTTACTTATGTTAAATAATTTCAATGTTTATCTAAATGACATTCACATTAGCAGGAATCGAAGTGAAGCAATTTCTTGAACTACCCAAATTCCAAACTACCATAATCAAATTATTTACTAAAATAGTAGGAACTATTTGGCCAAACGATTCAAAAGGTGCATCAATTTAATTATCAATTTCATTGTTTGACCATCTATACTACTAACCTGGATGAGTTGGAATACTCTGTTCATTCCTGAAAAAGTTTTCTGGATCAACTGCAGTCTTGATCTTGACCAACCTCTCAAAATTGTCATTGAAGTACTTAACTCCATAAACAGCTCCTTCTTCATAGCTATTCTTTCCAAAACTGTTGGTACCAATATCAAGGTCCCTGTAATTTAAAAAGGCACTTCTTGGATTACTGGACACAAAAGGGGTCATGTAACTATACAACAATCTAGCCTGACTAGTATAATTATTTTCCAATTCAACTCCCGGATCATCCCAATTCACCGAGTACTGAATCTTGAACAGATTCCCTGCACGGTGAGGAAACGGTGTTGCATCAGATGAAACCTCACTCATTTTCCCTCCATAAGGATTAAAAACAAATCCAGTTTTCCCCAACTCGACCATCTTCTTCCATATCCCTTCCAACCCCTCTTTGGTAATTGGCTTCTGCACATAATCAGATTTCCTCTTGAGGAAACTTGCTGAATTGACATTTCTATCAAGCAGTGCATCAGGCTTTGTGGCATTGTCAAAGTTAGCCCACCAAAGCACAGAATCAATCCAACTCATTTCAGTGCAATTCTCATTGTTCAAGCCAAGAGCAGGAAACTCCTTCCCCATCAATGTGACAACTTCATCAGCCCCTCCAAGAAACAAAGCCATGACAGTGGCTCTGATGGTTTTCTGGCGCTTCAAAACCTTAGAACTCACAGGCTGCAACAGCAGCCTCATGAAAAGCCTATCATCGGTATGCGGCGCCACCTGCTGCCATTGCAAGACGAGTTCAGTGGCACTCTCATTCTGATCCAACCTCTTTGCAACCTGAAAAACGGTAACAACTTCTGGCACTGTAACAAGTTTAACAGTGTATGATAAGATGACTCCAAAACTTGCTCCTCCCCCTCCTCTAATGGCCCAGAATAGGTCCTCCCCCATAGCCTCCTTGTCAAGAATCCTTCCTTTGACATCAACAATTTTAGCATCAACAACATAATCAACAGATAAACCATGTTTTCTCAACATGTTACCATACCCTCCTCCACTCAAGTGGCCACCAACACCAACAGTGGGACACACCCCAGCAGGAAAGCCGTGAACTTTACTCTTCTCCCAAATCCTATAATAAACCTCTCCAAGTGTAGCACCAGCTTGAAGCACCGCAACCTCGTTTTCAACATCCACAGTGATGTTCCTGAACTGGAACATGTCGAGGATGATGAAGGGTTGGTCGGAGACATACGAGATACCCTCATAGTCATGGCCACCACTCCTGATCTTGAGTTGAATCCCAATGTTTTTGGCGCAAATCACAGCACCTTGGACATGGGGTTCCTCCAAGGGAGTGACAACAAGCAAGGGTTTTGGGGTTGAAGTGGTGTTGAATCGGGCATTGCGAATGTAGGCTTGGAGAACAGAAGAAAAGGAAGAGTTGGTTTGAGCATAGACTATATTAGAAACTTGGTCTGGAGAATTTGTGTGGTTTGTGAGGCACTGGAGAAAAGAGGTATACACCGATTCTGGTGTTGGAGCTGCCACAGAAGCAGTAACATTGAGAAGAAGAAAAAGAAAAATCACAGAGGGCAAGAGACTTGACTTTTCCATTGGTTTGGTGGGTACCTCGTTTGGAAAATTTTGGTGAAAATGTAGTGTAACTGCAGGGGTTGTACAGTTATTGCTATAGAAGTGACAAGTTTTCTTTTATTATTACTATTATTGTTTTTCTTCCCGACACTTGAAATACCCAACGTTTGAATTGTCAAAATGGGCTTAGATCTCATCCAAAGAGAAAACGAAGAGACCTACTTATAGACTCCTCGTGTGTCAGCTGCATTGTGAATTTCCTTCAAATGCGGCACTTGGTTTGGGGAAGGATTTGAAAGTTGAAACTGCATGCAGATATTCTTGACCCTTAAAATATTAAGTTTGTATTATAAAAAAATTGTAAATAATTATATCTTACCAGTGCAAACCATTGGATCTAAACTAAACTGGGTGAAGTAGATACTTGAACTCTAAAATTATCTTGCTTGGAGTAATGATTTCTACAATTGTATCCATGCGTATCTTGCGGCACTAGATATTCATTTTTTTTATTAGTTTGCTTGTAGTACATTTTCGCATTATTTTCATGAAGCATCTTAAATCTTAATTTAATGTAATTCTTTGATTTTTCAGCTAATAAAAGCATAGCATCGCTGTGGTCAATTAACAAAAAAGAAACAAGAAGCTATAATCAAATAGTGATGTTGCTTATGGCTCTCACAAACATCGTTGTCTTTGGATTATTATCGATGAGTGGATGGAAAGTTTTTAAGATCCGTGTTTTCTTTCCATTAAACAAATTAAAAAATAAATCTTACAATTAGGAATATAACTAAGCAATCTCAACAGCCTATGCGGTCAAATGCTTCACTAATCATACTGGCTAGCAGATTTGATTCATACAATCATACCCCAATATCACCTTTTATTTTTTTCATTTAAAACCTAGAGTTCACTGATCGATTCTCTAATAAAAAACGTTTACACTGTTTCTGTTTGGTGAAGACAAAGAAAATAAAAGATAAAAATATAGGAGAGAAATAAAAAAAAATATAATGAAAAATTTAAATTATTTGGTTTAAAAAATATTATAAAAAGTAAAATTTTGAGATTGATTATTTTAAAAGAAAGAAAAAAATTGATATATTAAAAATATATTATTTTATCTTTCATTATTTTTTTACTTATCTCCCCTTTTGATCCAAATAATTAATTATATAGATTGCATTATTGATTATAGAACAAATTATATTCACATTTTCTAAGATTTTTTCTTCTTTAAAATTATGCATAACATCCTTTTTTTTTATTCCTACACTAATCATTATTTATATTTAAAAGCATTATGTTAACACTTTTGTATATATTATATTAATATTTTCTTTAATGTTTAAAAACATTTCACTTACACCTTTTATATAGTATATTAATATTTTTTTAAGAAAAATTATTAATATTTATGTAAGTTTATAAAATTTTAAAAATATTAGTGTAACTTATTCTTAATTATATGTTATCATATAATTGATTATATGGACATAGATTAACAAGGCCATATAACAGACGTGAGAAAAGCAACCATAAAAATTCTCATGACCTCTCTCTTCAAATTGAAATGTGACTTATTAAATTGGTTGAACTAGTAGTGATAGGTGTAGAAGAAATTGTTGGACCAAGCAGTAGGAATGATGAGAATCATCTTCTAATGTCGCGTTACTTTTTTTCTCTTTCTAATGTATTTTTAAAATTTTGCATGAAGCATTTTTTTTTTTTTGCTTTGTTTATCATTCGCAACATTCTACTAAACTGGCTGTTATCTTCATTTTTCCCTTTTATTTTTGTTCCTTCGTTTATCATACGTAACTATCAATTTAAATATTCTCAATGATAATTGATTATGTATGTACATAATCAATTATATTTGAACATGATCGACTGTAAACATCATAGTTGATTTTTAACCAAGTACATAATAAAAGATTGAAGCATTGCCTATTGGAAAAACATGAGTGCGAGCATCAAACTAGAAGAGGAAATGTACAATAACAGTTAGAGAGAGAGTGTGTGTGAACGAGACAAGTAATAGAGAGAAATCAAGATTAGTCATGTAAAATGCAAATACTTCCATGTTTTTCTTTACATTCCTTCGCATTCGAGCAGGAAGTTTGTTTGCATGGACTCCGCATTATTTTTAATATTTTCCTCTCCATTTCTTGTGTAACAAATGAGATGAGTTTGTACAATTCTTTTCATTTCTTTTTTCTTTCTTTCATTTCTTCAATAGTTCATGCGTACCAATGTAAAGTATTAAATGAACAATAATTTATGGGTCCACTTTATCATTCTTTCTCAAAATAGAGTAATATATAATTTAATTAAAGTATATTGATGTGATAAAGATAATTTATAACTAGTTGAATTAATATTTTAGTTTGTGTATAATACATTTCTTTTTAGTTTTTATACTTTTTCGTATTTTAAATTAGTTATGTAATATTATATTTCCTTTTGTCTTTATTTATAAGATATTGTTAACTAATTTATGTTTATTAAGAAAATTAGTTAAATTTAGATATTAATATTAAATTTATTTATAATTATGATATTTTTTTAAAATTTATACTTAATATTATTGAGAATTTATTCATCTTCTCCAATTTTCATAGGATAGAGAAAGAAACAATTTAATAACATTTAATTACAGATTAAAATAAATAAAAATATTTTAGTCAAAAAATAATTAATACACTAGGCAATTAAAATAAAATCTTATAAAAATGACAAAAAAAACTTTTAAAATTATGTTTTATAAATTAGAACAAAAAGAGTATATGTTTTTTTGTTTTAACTCTTATAGTTACTTACTTTGTATAAAAAATTTGAGAACATTTACACAATGTCACATTATCAAACCATGTAGGATCTCACCAACATTTATTGTCTTTTGATTATTATCATACTAATCTGTGATGCATGAAACTTTTTATAGTAAGTATAAATTGTTAGGGTTGAACAAAGTATTGAACTTACCCGAAAATAAATTAAATCAATTTATAAATATGGTGTTTGGGCATGTTTATTTAGGGTTAAATAATTGATTTTTTTTTATTTTATATGGATAATTTCAAACAAGTGCTAGTTAGAAAAAAATTTGTCATAACTCACGTCAAATTAAACAAAACAACTAATTTGAACATAATACAATTGACACATATATTATGTTTGAATTTTAATTAATATAACACTTCAAAAATAAGAGTTATGCAATTCCTCATTAAAAAAAAAATCAATTTGATTATTGTGCTACCACTTTATTAAATTTTCACTCATAATAAAATCATGAATCACACTATATTAATTTTTCTCTCAACCTATTCTTTCTCTTTTGCATTTCTTCAAAAATAGAAGAGTAGATTAGAAAACTGTGGTAGTGGTGAATCAAACTATACCATTGAAAACGAAGTAACAAAAGGAAAAACAGTTAGGAAAGAATTCATGTTGAACAGAGTGTGGGCAAATGCCCTCACTAACTTTTTGACAGTCTTATATATATATATATATATATATATATATATTATTCTTAACTAAAGGTTAAAGCCAGTAAAGTGTTCGGCCCAACTCCCAAGTCCATAACCATAATATATTATTTTAAAAAGGATAAAAAGATAAAAAGTTTTAGAAGCAAGAAACTTCTTGTATAAATTTTCTTATGTGGATGTTTTGTTTCCTTCTTACATAGACCTAATGCATTATACCTCTTCTTATTTCATAGATGTATGTTCTGGCAATGCATTTTCAAAATTAGGGAGATTAATGATCTTTTAATCCAGCTTGTGGAGATAAAAATAACATGTTGTATATCTATTGGCGTATTTGCTTTTAAAGTTAGCTTTGAAACTACCTGTTGCAACTACATCAGTTGAAAGAACTTTCTCAGTATGGAAGATGAATGGTTAAATGATTGTTTAGTTATTTATATAGAGGGAGATGCTTTTGATAGTGTTAAAAATGAGAAAATTGTTCAATGCTTTCAAAATATGAAAAGTTGTAAAAAGCAACTGTGATGTATATTTATATCTCAAAAAATGTTATATTATATTTTTAATGCTGTAGGTCTGTGTATGCATTTTGTCCCCACCATTTAAAATTCCTAGATCCGACACTAAGAGCAGAGATGAGAGAAGAAGTAGTCTATCTGAGTGACATAATGTCATGGGAGATAAAGCAACAATATCATTAAAAAGTTATCATCGACACGGTGGATCATTTGCAAGATTCAATGAAAGGGTTGCACAAGGTGGGTCCAATTCATCACCATTGATGACTGCTTCTTCTCTAACAACCTCAATTGATATTGGAGTTTCCCATTTTCCTTACACATCCTTTAGTGAGTGTTGAAACTCACCCCAAGTCACCTCACCAAGTTGAGCTTGAAATTTACCAACTTGAAGGCTCCAACAGTTGAAAACAAATTTAAAATTAGAGCATTCATTTTTATTTAAATTATACATTTTTTTACCCAAATCTAATTGTAACCGTTCAACATTCAACCTTACAAATTATAATGATTAATTAAATTAGAATTTACATTTCATAGACAAAAATAACATGATAAAAAATTAAAAAGTTTAAATATATTCTAAGAAAAATGTATAGCAAACAAATAAATTTTAAAATAATGTTCGATAAATTTTGACGAAAGACATATATGTATGAAATGAAATGAACAACATTGTGATGAAAAAACATGTAGAAATTAACGAATTTTGTTAATAATAAAATTAAAATACAAAATACGTATTTTATTTTTACTTAAAAAAATGGAGATAATGAATATAAGAGATATGTAAAACTTATAACCATTTATTGGACATAAAACTAAAGAAAAAAAGTACAATTAACAAAAAATAACCATAAATAAATCAAGAAATACTACATAACAACAATATATTTAAAATATACGTGTAAATATTTTTATTAGTACTATAATATTTAACAAATTACATATTTAAATATTACATTATAATAATATTTTAAATATAAGTGTAAATATTTTTATTAATATTATAATATTTAAAATAATATATTTTAAAAATCCTCAAGGTCAATTTAATATTTCAAAAAATGCTTTAATTACAATAAATTTTTTTTTCAATGATTCATTAAACAATAAAATGCATATTACACGTCTCATTTGAAAAATAAATTAAATAATTGTTGAAAATAAACAATATATAATAACGCAGACTTTTCAGTAACCTAATATGCAATAACATTTAATTACAAAAAATTCTTGAAACAAGAATTTATTTTATTGCATTTTAAATAATTAAAATATTCCTCTTATTTTATTTTTTCGTATGATATTATTATTTGAAAAAAAAAATTAAAATTAATACATATAAAAAGATTCGCATATTCAAACATTTTAATCATAAAACTATTTTTATTCTCACTATAATTATTTCTAAAATAAAAATATTTAATACAAAATTTATTTTTATTTTTTATATGATATCTCTAGTTTTCAAATAAAAAATTATAAATATAATAAATGAATATACAATAACTAATAAACGAATGCACAAATTCAAATACACAAATATTAAAACCATTAAAATTCATTATTCTCCTCCAATACTTAACAATGACAAATAAATAAAGTGTGCATTAAACCCACTATCTATTAGTAAATATTTTGGCAGAAATAAAATTTATTAAATAAATGAAGAATAAAATCATTAAAGAGGAAATGTTTGTTATTAGGGGAAATATTTTATTTTCACATTTAAAAATAAAATATTATGTTATTTTATTTTATCTTTAATTATTTTCAAAAATAAAAAACAAATATTTTATTTTATTTTATTAAAAATAGTTTCTATTTAAGAAATTAAAATTCATAAATATAATAAATTAATGCAAAAATTTAAATTTTTTTAATTATAAAATTATTATTTTATTTTGACTTTAATTATTTTTAAAATTAAAAACAAAAAACAAAAAAAAAAAATTTGTTTATTTTTTGCATATGTTATTTTTCTTTAAAAAAATTAAAATTCGTAAATATTATAAGAAATTTATAATAATTAATAAATAAATTCACAAATTCTAATACTCAATAACAGAATCGTTAAAACTTATTATCATTCCTTTTTATTTTATTGAAAGAAAGGAGTTGAACTCAAGCATAAAAAATTTATAACAATTTATATATATTGTTTAACTAATTGAACTAAACCTCTCTTTAGTATAATCTTTACCTTAATAGCCAATAATTAGAAAGATGAAAAATAAATATATTTAAAAGTGTGCATTAAAACCCACTATGTATTAAATGCCCTAATAATTAAAGTAATTTAATAAATATATGAAAAAATAATTAAGAAATTACCTAAAGTACACCTAATTTGGGTAGAAAAAATTGTATCAGAACTTCATTTCTTTATGATAATGTGAGTGAATGAAAAGTTTTTAAGATGCATGTTTTCTTTCCATTGAGTAAATAAAGAAGGAAAAAACTAATTATAAACCCTAAATTTAGGGTTACGAGTGGAAGGAAGAGTGAAATAGAAAAAAAAAAGAAAAAAAAAAAGAATAAACTCATGAAGATAACAAAAAGTAGGAAGAAAAAGATGATACCTCCGTAACTTGAATCTTCTTGCTTACAATAGTGAAACAAACATTTGTTCTTCTATAAATATCGGCTAACTATAGATTTAAGTATGTTGCTTTGATGTACTTCTAATCTGCTACCAATAGTCACCACAGGAGCAGATCCCATCTCGAAAATGATGGTATCGAATAGGGTCTCTAATTACAATACGCCGCTGCTCTAACTTTGCTATAAGTTTTGCAAATTTATGACAATCACCACAGATCTTAAGGTTCTTCCATATTCTAATAGTTTTCTCCTTTGGAAAGCTCATGATACCAAAAGCAATTGCCAGTTTCTCACTGTGGTATCGAAGAGAGTCTTCTCTCTGTTCCCCTTCAAGATCTTGTAGTACAAAATTTGTGTCAGGAACATAACCAGCACCAGCTAGTCTACAAATAAACTGGTTCAACTGTTTATTGATCTCATCTATTTGAGGATGTGATTTGTCTCCCAAAATAAAAGCATGTATCTGCTTATTGACTTCAATCCAGCTACATCCAGGTTCTTTCCTTATGCCCCTTGTTTTCATAGCCCTCCGAACTTCTGCAACATCATTCCACCTTTTTGAAATTGCATAAATATTAGATAACAACACATAGGCTCCTGTGTCCTGTGGATCCAACTTTAGAATCTCCTTAGCAGCATACGTGGCTAAATCCACATTCTGACGAGCCCTGCATGCATCAAGCAAAGTCCTCCACGTCACAACATCTGGCTCACAATTCATTTCATGAATTAACTTAACCATGTCATCAAGCTTCCCAGCTCTTCCAAGAAGATCAAGCATGCAACCATAGTGTTCTCTTCCAGGATCTATCCCATAAAGGTTCTTCATACATTGAAAATAGTTCCAACCTTCATTTACTAGCCCCGCATGACTACACGCAAACAGAACCCCAAGAATTGTGATATGGTTTGGTTTTGGACCCTGCACTTTCATGGACTCAAACAAATTGAGTGCTTCCATACTAAAACCATTTTGGGCTAACCCAGCAATCATGGTGCTCCAAGAGATTACGTCCTTCTTGGCCATCCGATTGAAAATGAACTTTGCATCCTCCAAACTACCACACTTACAATACATATCTAAAAGGGCATTGTTGAGGATAAGATCTTGGTCAAACTTTAGCACATGGACATGAGACTGCCTCCCTAACTCCAACAACGACAAACTAGTACACGCTCTCAACACACTAGTGAGCGTTGATTGATCAGATGGAAAACCAGCTCTCCTCATGCTCTTGTAAAGATGTAAAGCTTCGTCCCCATCACTGTGCTGAGCAAAAGCAGCAATAATGGAGTTCCAAACAACAGAATCTCCCGTCACCATCTCCTGAAAAACACTCTGAGCTTCCAACAACTCCCCCAATTTCGAGTAAACATCAATAAGCGCACTGCGAACAAATACATCAGACTCCAACCCCACTTTCATTATCCAAGAATGCAGCTGTTTGAGATCAGACAACCTCTCGCACGCTCTCAAAACAGAAGAGAAAGTAAACATATTAGGCATGACACCGTCCCTAAACATAAAAACCAAAAGTTTCATGGCCCTGTCATTGAGCTTGGCATTAGAGTAAGCAGATATCATAGTCGTCCACGATACAACATTTCGTTCAGGCATTTTATCGAACAGTACCTGTGCTTCTTCCAAGAGGTTAAATTTGACATACATGCTGATGAGTGTGTTGGTCAAAAACGTTTTGGGGTGGTACCCATTTGAGAATATGTGGCGGTGGACGCGTTTTCCTTCCCTGACAGCCTGGTGAGCCAAGCAACACTTGATGAGCTCAGAATAGGTGATAGCGTCGGCCCAGATGCGGCGTCTTTCCATGGCATCCAACACATGCATGGCTCTGGGAAGGTCTCTTTGGTAACAGAGGTTGAGTAGTGACTCAGTCTCTGCGGGCACGTAGTGTGAGGATAATACGAGAGACGAGTTACCACTGTATGAACAACAATGGGAGCTTGTTGGTCGCAACAATTGTAAGTGCTTCGATACACGTTTCATGGGTTCGGTTGGCTAGTTAGTTGTCGCAGGTTACAACCTTTTAAAAAAGATTGTTAGATTATTTTAACATTAGAAAAAAAAATGACACACTTTATATAATTATTTTTATTGTTTTAAACACATATAAAAATAAACTTTCTGTTATTCTAAATATATGTTTTAAAAACATATTTTCCTTCAAATGTAATAAAAATTAGATACTAGATTTAATTATATTTTGTTCTTTTAGTCTAAACGATGCGTGATTTTGATTTCTCAAAAGTTTGAATAATGTAATTTGTTTATTATGAAAATTAATTAAATTTGATTCTTCCATCAAATTTAATCTACATTAAACCTTTGATTTTCTCATTTTCTTATAATTTTTACAAATTAAATAGATTAAATTATTTTAAATAATTATATTTACTTTCAAAAATATCAAATTTCACCTAATATACAAAAATATAAAAATTTTCCATTTTTAAAATTTGAATTTCACTTCAATCATTAAACCTTTAATTTTTTATTGAATTTTTGCTAAGTTTTTACTCTTAAAATTTTAAAATTATTCCATATATAAAGTTAATCATAAACTCTCAAATATTTAGATAGAAAAGAAAAAGGTTTAAATAATTTTTTTATAAAATAAAATTTCTTTAACTCTTTTAAGTTTATTTATGTTTTGATTCTTTTAAAATTGATTTATTTTATTTTAATTTTTATTGTCAAACAATAATGTTAATCAATAACATAAGTAATAGCGTTGATAGTTCATTAATTTGCCATATCATTAAAAAATCTTACATAATAATCATATGTAATTTTTCTTTATAAATATGTTTTTTTTTAATTTTTATTTTTTTAAAATAACTTATGATAGTTGATGATTATAACGTTTTGAATAAATGAAAACTAAATTTAATAACATAATTATGATATTATTAATTAAAATAAGAAAAATAACATGCGGTGCAAGTAAATAATAAAAAATTAATGTTGTGATAGTAACTATAATTTTTTTTGATGTTAGTATTATGTGTGGGGTAGAGTTTAAATTAAAGCATTGTAGGAAATTATTCGTTATTAAAAATTATTAAAATAATAAGAAATTTATTAATTAATTATTAAGAAATAAATAATGATAAAAATAATAATTATAGTAATTTATACAAGAAAATAAAAATTTAGATAAAAGTAGAAAGAAGTAAAAGAATTTATATATTTTTGTATGTGTGTGTATATATATATATATATTAATTAATTAGATAAAATGAATTTATAAAAATATATAGATGTAGAAAGATAGAGAATAAAAGTAATGTAAATGGGTAAGATTTTTAGGATAATTAATATTTGGAAATATTAATTATATAATAAATAAATAAAAAGGCATAAAATTGGGAAAAGCTGGAAAAAAAAAACCTAGGATATGAACCTACTAATTTATAATGCACAACTAATATATAAACTATCTAGTAAGAAAAAGAAATGAAAAGGGAAAAAGGAGACAAATTAAAGAGCAAGAGAGGGACTCGAACCTGAGCCCATGGAGGAGAGGAGCCAACGCCTAATTGATGGGCTGCGTGACTCACTTGCGCTAGAAGAGGCACTTTCTATGTATATATGACATTGTTCAAAAATCAGAAAAAATAAAGCAGCGAAAACCAAAATGCATCCAACTGGGTGTTGAACATAGGGACTTGGCGCTTGGACTCAGTGTGCGTTCGGTGCTAATAATGTGCCCTTTCTTTTATTTGATTACTACCAACGACGGAACGCTTGGAATAGGTTCGGCCACATCGTCCTTTGCCTGGCCTGTGACCTACCCCTTTCCTTTTTCTCCCTCGAGCCCCGCTCTACGTTGCCATATTTTTTTCTTCTTCTCCTCGAACCCACCTTCCCTGCACCTCGCGTCCCACTCTCCATCACTGAATCATAATCTGCGCTTTTCCCCTTCGTGATTCCCACCTCAACTTCGTCACTTTGCGTTGCAACTCCAAGAGGGGACGAAGCCACAACGGAGAAGGGAAACAGGCGCTAGGACCACCACCATCCCTCGCAGGAGTTAGCACGTCGAGGTATGAGGGGCCTTCAATCCTAACCTGTTTTGATTCATTGTTGGTTAGCTATTCTGGAAAATTATTTAGTTTTTTTTTGTTTCTGTTATTCGAAACGAAAATTTTGAGAATGCATGATTGAATCTAAGGAACGTTTGCTTGTTACTTGTTGCTGAATACGCTGTTTAAATTGGACTAGTGTTGCTTCTGAACTTTGTCACTTGTAATCACGAGATCCTTAGGGTTTGGGAACAAGTTCATGGATTCCCTGTGCTGGATATACAGGATCAGGTATTGGAATGTTGGTGATGACGTGGTGAGAATAACAGAAAACAGCGGTGGGGAAAGAAGAGAAATCAAGCAAAAGGAGTGGTAGAGAGAGAGAAGAAAAAAAATAAAAATAAAAACAAAAATAAAAATAAAAATAAAAATAAAAATAAGAATATATATATATATACACACACATACATAAATAATAATAATAATAATAATAATAATAATAATAATAATAATAATAATGATGATGATAAATGAAAGAAATAAAATAAATAAATAAATAAAGGGATAGATGAATCAATAAATAATTAAGAAAATAAATAAATGGAACACAATAAAATGATAGTAATAGTAATAAATAGATAATTACAATAATGAATAACATTAGAAAAGTTTACGCAAATTAACATCCCATCTAAGTTAGTTATCGATATATATATAGGTACAATTGGAAAATTATTAAGTAATTTGAACTCTGTAGGAAAAGGTAGAGTAGAATTCGGGTAAATTTGTAGACTCATTTAATATATGCATAGACGAAATAATCAAATAATAAGTCTTTAATACATAAATAAGAGATAAACTTATGGGTAGAAGATAAGACTATATAAATTTTCTTAATAATTATGGATTGGGATAATAGTCTTGATATGATAAAAATAATGATATTGTTTACCCTTTTTTTATTGAAGATATGAAATCTTTTAGATGATAGTTATTATTATTGTCCATGATGTAATAAGAGATGATATTTAAAATTGTTGGGATATTTGATTGTCCCTTTTACTAAAAAAGAGGAATTCTATGTTGAAACATGTGCAGACGAAAGAACATGGTTGAGTGTCTTAAAAGAGAAAATATTTTTGACCTGTAGCATAGATTAGGAATCTACGTAAGAGTTGGAAATGTTGTTGAATCATAAGAGTGGACCCTACCTAGTGACTTCTATTGTGGCAATACCTGAAATGATGATCCGATCATAGTAGATGAAAGGGGGTGATTGACGAATGGCATGCAACAAGTACGTGAGGAATGTTCATAGGCTCTCGATGAGTTCTTCGGGATGCTATAAGGTGTCAAGTTGTGACAACTTTAAGGTTAGAGGGATTCACATAACTAGCTTGGTATCCCAAACAAAATGAAGCATTACCATGATTTGGTTGAGAGTATCTTGATTTGATGTACTATACATGGTATGTACTCCTGATTGTCATAAAAAAGCAGACCTTGGATTAAATAACACGTTTCATGTAAGTCCTCTCAAAGATGAGAGTTTTAGAGGCATCGAGAGCCCTAAAATATGATTAGTAGAATTTATTGGTAGGCGCGACACAGTGAGGAGAGTATATGTGATAGTTGATATTTTATTGTCATATTATTCCATGCTTGTGTGTATTTGAGGATGGATGACTCACTTCTATAACCCTTATTCTTTTCAGATGAAGATGTCAGACACAAACCTATCGACCTTCAAGCGTTAGAAGCGGCTCCTAGTAGAGTTGTGAGGATGAGTTCTGGTGGTTAGAGATGATTGTTCGACTGGGGAAAAGACAACAGACATTCACCCAGACGTTGTTTGGAAAACTTGAAGATTTTTGTAAACTTTGGTGATGAACTACATATTATTTTGTATGATTTTAAATTATAGTTGTAATGAACGTGAATACTACATTTAGTAAATAAGTGATGTTTTATGTGACTCAATTAACTTGCATAATTTGTATAAGTAATAATTGTATATCTAGATTTGTGTGCTAAATAAATGAGTTTATTCAGATTCTTGTAATGGAACAAAGGATAATATCATTGTTATCTGTGCATCATTATTGTCTATTTAAATTATTTTATTCAAAAAATCATTTTAGAAAGAATGACAAAAATTATCTTGTTTTTGAATTTAAGTATGATTAGCATGATTTATTTAACAAAAGAATTTTTGTGAATTTTGAAGATTTCCAAGTATTATTTTCAGATTAATAAAATGGGAGTTACAAAGATAAATTTAAAACAATTAAAAAAATATGCATGATTATCTTGTCAAACTTTTTAATAACTTGATAAGTTAATAGATTATTAATATTGTTACAATATCATCAGTTATTATTTCATAGTAAAGATTAAAACAAAAAATTAGGAAATAAAATTAAAATTAAAATACTTAAAAGACTAGAAAAATATTTTATTTTATAGGAATTAAAAGGTTTTAAGATTTTTTTAATTTAGATTAGAAATAACAAGAGAATTAAGTTTGCTTAATTTTAAAAATAGAGAAACATAATTAGTTATAATAAAAATTAGAAAAACAAAGGAACTAAAATTACACATAATTTAAATTAAAATGAAAAAATGATTTAAAATGGGTATTAATGATGTTTAAATAGGTTTTTGTCTCTTAAATTATTATAATTTTATTTTTTATTTTAAAAAATTTATAAACTAATTCTTCAGTTCTTTTGATTTTTGTTTGACACATTCGCCTCACATCATTACCTAAATAATGTTTCATGGAAAAATAAACTATAGATACTTATGAAAAACAATAGTATTTAATGATGATCAAAACAAACAGAAAATTAACCGAAAAACTATAAAAAGAAATTATTAAAACTAGTTTATAAAATTTTAAAAACGAAAAGTCAAGCGATAAAATATAAAATATTTTGTTGTGCAAAAAGATATTTAAGCTTGATAATTTAAACTTTGCAAGTTGCAACTGTTAATAAAAATGAAAAAAACTTGTTTTCTAAAGAAAAGTAAGGTGCATAAATAACTAAATGAAAAATGAAGCAACATACATGCTTTAAGGAAAGCAAAGTAAAAAATGTATTTAAAAAAACTTTCAAAAAATTAAACTTTTCTTAATGTAGCAATGTTAGCATACAATTTAAATTAGAAAGGTCCCTGAATCAGGGGAAATACTATTGCCTTTTTTGTTTAGATGAATATAAATACTACTGCATAAGAAATAATTATCTAACCATTCAAATTTTATGACAAAGTTCTACAAGTATGAACTGGTTTTGTCCTAAATCGGACCTTTATTTTATTCCTCATGAAGCTTTCAACGCTTCTTCTATTCTCACACTATATTAGGACGATATGCAAGTGATGGAATACCCTGTTCATATCTGAAAAAATTGCTTGGATCTAACCTGGTCTTTATCCGTACCAGCCTATCAAAGTTTCCTTTGAAATACTTTCTACCCCAAACACTAGCCAGTGCATAACTAGCATTTACAGGTCCATTGACACCTATATCAACATCTCTATAATTCAGATATGAACTTCTAGGTGATTGACACATAAGAGGTCATGTAATCATAGAGCCTCCGAATCAGATATAAATATTGATTAGCAACACCTTCGCCCTCCCCTTTCCAACTTACGGTGTATTGAATTTTATGTTACCAGCCCTGTGTGGAAATTGTGTTTCTACCTCAGAAATCTCTCCCATTCTCCCACCATAGGGATTGAACGTGAGAACAGGCTTTTCTAGTTCCATCATCATCCTCCACATACCTTCAAGGCCAGTTTTGGAAATAGATTGCTGCACATAATCTGATTGTAGAATGCTTTTGAAGCAAAACATCAACCGAAGTCCCCACAGGATAGTTATCCCAAAATAACACCAAATTGATCCAGCTCATTTCAATGCACTGTTCACCAGCCAAACCCAGTTGAGGGAAGCTCTCATTCATCACAGAAAGCAGCTCTTGTGCATTTCCAAGAAACCAGGCATTGAACTTGGCCCTTATTGTCTTCTGACCCATTCTTGTCACAGAACTAAGAACCACTCTAATAAACAAGCCATTATGTATCTTATCAGCAACATACTGCCACTGATAAACAATATCACTGGCACCTTGTTCCAATGTTTTTTCAACTCTGAAAACTGTGACAACCTCAGGCACAGGAGCCAACTTGATTTTCCACTAAACAATGACCCCAAAGCTAGCACTCCCACCTCCTCTAATTGCCCAGAAAAGATCTTCCCCCATTGATCTCCTGTCCAAGACTCTTCCTTCAACATCCACAATTAGGGCATCTAAAACATGATCCACAGAGAGACCAAACCTTCTCATCATGTTCCCATGCCCTCCTCCACTGAAGTGCCCTCCAAGACCAACACTGTGACACACCCCAGCAAGGAAACCAAGGACCTTGCTCCTCTCAGCAATAGCATAAGAAAGTTCACCAATCGTTGATCCCGAGTCAACCCACACAGTCACATCCTCCGAGTTGACCTCAACTGCTCTCAGCATGAACATGTCCACAATCGCAAATGGGGCTTGTGACATGTACGAAAGGCCATCATAGTCATGCCCCCACTTCTTATTCTGATCTCAAGTCCGAACCTTTTGCACCATTTGATCGAGACCTGAATGTGGGACACGTGGGTTGGTGCAACAATGAAGGTTGGTTTTGGAGTTGTGGGGGAACTGAATCTCAGGTTTCTGATGTTGGAATCCAAGATGGTGTGGTATGAGGAGTTCTTGGGGAAATAGGTGACAGCAGAGATTGGACGAGAGGGGTCAGAATGGAGAGAGAGGCACTGAAGAATGGTCCCCGAGGCTACCATTAGAACGTGGAGCAGAAAGATTGAGACAAAGGGTAGGATCACAGACATAATAGAGCATGGATTCAGAAATTGCTTAGTTTAGTCCATTAGTTGAGCGAGATACTTATGAAAGAAGCATGCCAAACATATATAGGGATGATCAGATTCAAATACTATGGGTCTATTCTTCCCGGTTAAGCGTGAAGAATCAGGAAAAAGTCAACATGCTAGAGAAAAAATAATAAAAGATGAAAGAGAAAGTAAGAAATATAATAAATAAAGTAATAAAAAATGAAGAGAGATATAAAGAAAAGGGTAAGTCAAGGACGAGGAGAAGAGAAAAGAATAAGTACAAAAAAAGAGTAATAAATATCTTAAGTGATATTGAGGAAATAAATTGGAAGAAGAAAAAATGTACAAGAGAGAGAAATGTGTAATATTAATAATCAACTATTCATTCAGAGAGTGACTGAGTGGGACTTTAATTTTTTTTCTATTCTTTTCTTTAATTTTTTTTTATAAATTTAAATAATATGTTAGTTCTTATATAATAAAATATTTTTATTTTTCTTTTTTGTTTTTA